>JACCIC010000185.1:492500-680000 GCA_018907035.1 Sycobia sp. Sy_11 | reverse complement strand
TGGCGAGAAATTATATGGCAAAATCAATTCTAGCGACTTAGACACGATAATCCAATTGTTCGTGTTTCGAGGCTTGCGGTCGTCATTATTTGGCCAAAGATATGCTATCTTGGCAAAATGAGTGCGCCACCGTATTTACCGGATACGGTCGCTTATGACTTCTTCCTATTCCAAAAGCCGAAGAAACTCATGAAAACAGAAGAACCCAGCTGAACGGCCTGTATCGAAAAGTGATAAAATTCACACGTAGATTCAAGATCGGAAAAATCTCCCGTATTAAAAAGTATTATATTCCAGCTGATGTGCTCACCGAAATGCTTGCCTCTGCATTTCTCATTGCATTCTATCTAAATCTCAGATAAAGGTTAAAACTAATTATTATTTTTTATTGCCACCCGCCCATGCACGTTGCTGAAAATCTTGAATTGCACTCATTGTCGCGGTCGTCGAAGGCTCTCATACCCGTAAACGTAGAAAACATTTATATGTAGGTACTCTATTAGGTACATGTTTCTGCTTTTTCTAGTCCCTTTCCTCGACTCTCTTCTTTTTTCTTCCGTCACCCGATGTAGAACAACTCTTCAACTTATATATATATATATATATATATATATATATATATATATATATATTTCATACACGTACGCTTCTGATAACAATAATGATTTTCTTTGACGCGCAAGAGCCGCGCGGTAAAAAGGGGCCAAAATGCTCGGTCTGCAATATACTTCAGCTTATATAGTACTTCGGTTCTCTCTTTTACGTTACAATGTATCACAAAGCGCGTGTACATAGTAATACCTCGTCCTCCTCCGTACTCTGGCCACCCTAATTCAGGCGTCCCGGGCGCGCGTCCGCTCCCATCCGGAAAATAGAACAGAAAAAGAATCATCCAGTTGCGGTTCTGAGCGCACGGGCGGGGCGCCGGGACGAGAGAAAGACTCTCAAAGCGAGCGGAATGTTAAGAAGAGAGTGAATGAGAGAGAGATAGAAAGATAGAGAGAGAGAGAGAGAGAGAGAGTAGAATTGGGGGGGGGGGTATACCAGACGAGACAGACGCGGAGACAAGAGGACCACAAAGTTATTCATACACCGAAGTAGCGCCAGGCGCTAAGTATACATGCCGGCAGCCGTACATTCGTTCTCTTTCTCTCTCTCTCTCTCTCTCTCTCTCACTCGCTCTTGGCACTCCTCCTCCGATGTCGAGAGATCCTCGCCAACCTAACCCCGTTTCCTCCACCCGGAAACGTGCTTCATCGCGAAATTACCGTCAGCAAAAGAGAGTGAGTGAGAGCTAGAGCGAGAGAAATAGAGAATGATAGAGTGCAGATGAAATCAGCGGCTATATATACGGGCTCGTTCACCCCTTTTTCGGCGAGCCTCTTGTATATAAGTGACTCTCCGAAGCTACCAGCGTTATACATCTAAAGAGGAAGAAGCGGCGTCGTTATATAAGATCAGCTGGTCTTGACCAGCGGCTTTTCCTCTAATTCATCACGCAAGAGAGAAAGAGGTAGAGATAAAGAATGAGAGAGGCAGTGAGAACGAAAGAGGGCGGAACAGAGAGATAGAGATGGAGAGAAAGAGAGAGAGAGAGAGAGAGAGAGAGAGAGACGAAGCGTTGCTCTCCTTGCCCACCACCGCGGATGTGCAAAATTTCCGGGGGTTTCGTGTATATATCTAGAGAGAGAGAGAGAGAGAGAGAGAGAGACATGCGCGCGCTTTCGCGCATGTCCGGGCAGCTAATACAGGGGCTACATTATGTAGCTTTCTCTCTCTCTCTCTCTCTCTCTCTCTCTCTCACGTATCGTTCTCTTTCGTCCCTGTCGTACCGACTATTGTTGTGCGATCCGCGCACGCGAGGATACACACATGCGCGCGCGCACAAGCTCCATCTCTGTCCGCCTTTCCATGTCTACACGTATATATCTATACGGATGCGCACACGAAACTTCCCGGGATGCTCTTTAGCTCGGAGGGCAGTTTATTTCATGTAACCCGGTTGCTTGGCGGCACTGAGACCACCGCACAGCTTCTTCGCGTCTCCAAGATAATTGCCAGCTACATTTTTCCTCTCCCCCCCTCTCTCTCTCCCTCTTTCGGTCCCGTTCTCTCTTTCTCGCCCACTCGCCCTCTCTCCCACTGTCACTCTTTCTTTTCTCAACAGTCGGCACGAGCTTTTTAAATTCGTCGATTAAAAGCTGACGCGACGAAATTGTTAACGTTTCCTGGTATTGCTATTAATTAATTTTGTCGCTGGTTGTTCCTATAAAGATGATTGATCTAATTTTTATAAAGAGAGGGAGAGAGAGCGAGAGAGAGAGATAGGAAGAAAGAGAGAGAGAGAAAATATAATTTATATTTGTATATATGATAATTTTAGTTTTTAAAAATTTCTTAATATAACTCTATTATTTAGTAAAATACCTTTTATTGAAATTTTAATTTTTACAGTTTTACGACATAATACCCGTATTAATTTTTCAACGAAAATTAATTTTCATACTTGGATCGATGAGCAACGATAAAATTAATTAAAGTAATTAATTTTCGCGAAACTATCAAAGTCTTTTGCACTTATTATATAAATTACCATAATTTGTTAATTAAATTGTAAAATTATAAATGATAGACATAACATTCAGAGTTGAAATTAGATTTGCAACGAACAACTAGGCTATAAATTTTATATTTTGCATTAAATTTATATAAACTTTAAAATACCTTTGTTTTTGAAAATATAAAACAGTGTATTATTACTTCACTTTACTTTGGATTATTACTCTCTCTCTCTCTCTCTCTCTCTCTCTCTCTATATATATATATATATATATATATATATATATATATATATATATATATACATACATAATATAATATATTTATTCAAATTAAATTTTTTTATAAGTTAAATGTTGACTAAAATTACGCATAAAATACTTTAATTATATATTTTATTGTTTCAAATTGCGAGCATTTAAAAAAAAAGAGTCATATCGAATGTTTGTTCAATATCTTAATTCTAGTCTACATGTAATCCAAAAGCAAGTTTACAAGCGCGGGCAGCAGAGAAAGCAGTTTTCAATACACATACTGTATACATATATATGCTTTCTCTCGTAAATGTCAAGCTCGTTATCTCAACGCCAAACTTATGGCACGGAGACTGATTTGAATTTTTTGCCCATACACAAACTACCGTTAATTTAGCTTTGGAAATAAATTTGAGCAATGTCCCGGTGCAACAGGGCCGACTTACACACGCGTAGATATTGGTTTTCGAAATCAAATGAAATTACGCCGTTGCTTATCTACTTCAGGATGCTGGAAATATCTTTACGAACTTCTTCGGCCTAGGAATTTAATGATTTGCGATAAAACGGAGAAATGGGGGAATTTTTGCCACGGCTCGGACGGGACGTAAAAAAAAGCAGGCGAACGGCGTTCTTGAACCGTTTCGCCAAGCAAGACCAGCGCAATTCGTTTCAAATTGCGAAAGTAAGTAGGATGAAATATTTATCGATTGCGTTCGGTTCTTTTTTTTTTTTTTTTTTTTTTTAAATCAATTATTTTATACCCTCGAGGATAGCGCGTGAATCAATCTCGCTATATAACTATGCAGAACTAAAATATTTGACAAATTATCTTTGGGTATGTAAAATCGTTGTATATGTATTTATAAATAATGTATTGAAAAAGCAATTTTGGCTAACGACCATCGAAACTAACTAGAACGTTTCCAGTAAAACAGATATACGGCAATGTCTTCGTTTCATAATTTTTGCAGATAGATACGTGTATAAACATACACACACACACACACACACGCAGACGCACACACCAGACGCACAGACAATTATTTCCAAACGGACGCGCGCGCTCTTGCAGCTTTAACTCTCGGTCGTATTTTTTTTTCTTTTACAACGCATTTTTACACTTTTTACAAGCGCGAAACTTTGAGGAAACTTATGTCTCGTCGTAAAAGGAGGCATAAAATTCTTTTTCCCTTACCCCCCCTCTCTCTCTCTCTTTCTCTCTCTCGCCCGCTCTGGCACACGCGTGCGCTCAAACGTCTCTCGGTTACAAAGTGGCCGGACGGCCAAAGCGCGTATACATAAAGAGGCCAGACCAGGACGGAGGGGGGGGGGGCAGGCGACGCTTGTCACAAAAGAAAAAAAAACAAATAAATACTTCTATACCTTCTGAAAATCGCTCGTCTGTAAGTCCGTCTTCCTCCGTTTCGTGCTGTGAATTTTCTTCAATTCGACATTTTGCGTTTGTTCGGCAGACTTTTCTACCTCCCTTTCCTTTCTCTCTCTCTCTCTCTCTCTCTCTCTCTCTCTCTTTCCCTCGCACTCTATCGCTTGCCCACCCTCTCTGCCTCCGTCCGTCTTTATATAGCTGCAAGCCCGCAATGAAGGAGCGTAAATACATAACTTAACGCCTACTCGTCCGTCCGACCGTTACTCCCACCCGCTCCCGGCATATTTCCATGGATAATAAAAACCATCCCCTTCTCACGTATCCTTTATGAACGGGCGCGCGCCCTACTTCCTTCCGCGCTGGTAAATCAATGAGTCGCGGATCGCGGATGCTGTTCAGCGGATGGATTGAAGGAGAAAGAGTGAAGTGGGGAGGGGGTGCGGACAGAGAAAGAGAAGACGAGCGCGGAAAGGCGAAAGAAAATCTATTATCGTAAAAGAATCATCGGCGCCTCCGGCGCGAATAAGCCGCCTCTGCCTTTCGCCCTCCTCTCGCTCACCCTCTCTTTCTCTCTCGCTCTGGCTCTCTCTCCCCCTCTCTCTCTCTCACTCGCTCTTTCCCGAGAGGCTCATAAAGTATATGTACGCAGACGAGGACGCGAGCCTCGGGATGCGCTCCTCGCACTCCCCCTACTCCATCCCCTGCGCTGTCCCAAGAGAACACAGTACGCGGACTTTTCGACGAAAGGAGAGAGGGACATTCGCAGGACCTGAATGCCAATATACATATATAATCTGCTACGGCGAGTTCTATATATATATTACCCATATATTACCCGTGGAGTTTTTACCATTATATATACGCTCGCGCCACAGTGTCAAGGCTGTCCTTTGATGCACGCTCTGATTCTTTCTCTGTCTGTTTATCCGTCCCTCCCGCCCCCTTCTCTCTCTTTCCAGCGCTCGGAAGATTCAATGCGACTCTGAGGCGGTACCTTTTTGAACTAAATTGCAAGGCTTCACATCTATGTTAATTTATTATATGCGTTGTCCCTTTTACACCTATCTTTAAGTATTACGTATGTGTGTGTTTAAGGAATAACTGCAGCAAATGAATGGACTGCAACGAAAGTACGACTGGTGCATGTACAAATTAAGGCCGATATAATATCTATATAATTACGTGCTATTATCATTTGTTGTCTTTAGATACGAAATAGGCAGAGTGTATCTTATTGCTATATTATTGTAATTTACTGCGATTATGATTCAAGACTGACTGACCGTGATATTCGTAACATTAGAATTTACTGATAATGCATTATGTAATTTACTGCGATACATTACAAGCATATAGGTATTATTTATTGTAACGCATTATTTCGTATTATATTCAGATTTTATGAATTGACTCGGTATCGGTGAATTTATGTAACGCCATCGATCTGTAAGCAATCGACTGTATAGCAAATGCAGATTTTAATTAAATTTTTATGTCGTTTTATGTTTTTCTATAATTATTTTTCAAAATACTTTTCGACCGTGTTCGTACAAGTAAACGTACTACTGTTCTACACACTCTCTCTCTCTCTCTCTCTCTCTCTCTCTCTCTCACTCTCTTTACGTCTTTCGTCATATTTTAGTATGTCACTCGTTCATTTCTACTTGTCATTGTTTCCTCGCGCGCGTTGTGCAGACTGCTCACGACGGTGCAGTATCGATGCTCTCTTCTCGCCCCAAAAAGGATGCGCCGCATCACGTATGCAGTACAGTCGCGACACGAGGCCGACCCAGTTTTAATTGCGCGCTTGAGCAATAGATAGATACCTAGAGAGAGAGAGTGAGAGGGGGGCGGGAGAGCTAACAGGAACACTCGAGAAATTGCGATTATTGAGTTTATATATATAGATAGATACACGAAGTCGGTTCATAGACAGGTGATTGTGGCGAATCTCACGGGATAGCTAGTTGGAGTGGGCGAGGAATGAATTTCGAAAGTGAAATTGATGTATTTCTGTCTGTGTGTTGTAATGGAGATTGCGTGTGTGTGTGTGTGTGTGTGTGTGTGTGTGTGTGTGCGCGCGCGCGTGTGTGTGTTTTTATACGCCACGGTGATATTCGACTCGTTTGCTTCCTTATTATTATTATCATTATTTTATTTTTACGGGCTACTATATTGCTCGCCTCCCATCATCGGTAGCGTCGCGCGCCTCTGTCGGGTCACGCGCTCCATAAGGCGCGGCTCGCCCGTCATTTTCTTCCAGTGGCGCGAGGGAATTTTTCATTTTCCAGCGAGTTAAACGCCAGATGCAGTACGTCGCGGGGAATGATAGGTCGAAAATGGGAAAGAGTTATTAGATCCGGCCCTGTATGAGACTTTGGACTAGATTATCCGTTGCTTTTTGAGATTATTAACACGTTTCACGCGTATTGTTTTTATTATGTTAAATTATCGTGGCCATTTCCCTTCTCATGTTTGTCCTTTGAATTATCCTTCGCGTCTGTTACTACTGAACTATAAGTGGACTAGTGACAGTACTTATGAATTCATTGTGTGTTATGAGAGCATCTCCTAATATTATATATCAGTTTCTATCATTAGTAAGATATATGTATCGTTGTATAAATTTATCCTTTTATCTTATCCTTTCTACATCTGAGAGTTGTTTTTTGCCGTAATACAAATTTTATTATTAGGGGATTATACATATGTTACATATTATATCTGTTATTTTATTTTTCGTTTGAAAAGAATCTGCAGAAAAGAAATTTAAAAATAATTTCTTAAAAAATCATTAATGACAAATATTAATGAAAAATGAACATTTGTGCACACAGTATGCACACAGTTTGTGCGTTTACTTGCGAATATATATCCTAATCTATGAAAGACCAATGTAGATTATAATAAAAACAATACTTTTTTTAACCTTTTTTAAGAGGATAACATTTCTCTGATCCAAACGTCAGCAAGTAAAAATATAATTTTTGTATTAATTATCGATAATCCTTCAGATTTGTAACTTTTAGAAATTATGAACGGTGGTACTTTATATACTCGTTTATTGATAAATAAGAGATCGAACAAGTGGGTGCTCTCAAAATTACACTGTGAAATTCTAATTGAAACATTAATTTCGTAACTTGAAACTCGTTTTTTTTCTTTTTTTAGCGAACTAAAAATTTAAATATCGTCCAGAGTTAAATTTTATATAAAGCGTATCATAGAGAGCTTGGTGAATTCAATAAAAAAAACTGTTTCATATAATAGGGGCGATAGAGAGGCAGAGAGAATATTTGTATGGCCGCATTCAGTCTTAGCAACCGACGAAATATATTATATATAAGAAAAAGAACAAAAAAATATTCGTCAAAGAATTTAATAAAATTATTTTTTATTTTTATTTTCATAGAAAAATCATTTAATAAAAACATACAACCTCGCGAAAAGAATCCTTTGAACGCACAATGGGAGAAAGAATTTTATCACTTTTAAAATTTATATTACTTTTTCTGTATTACCTCTCTCTTTCTCTCTCTCTCTCTCTCTCTCTCTCTCTCTCTCTCTCTCTCTCGCTCTATCTCTCTCTTCTTTCTTCTTTTAATAAAGCTCGATACACGTCACTTGATTATTATAACGAACGGTTAGCTGTAACGTTACAACGGTTGCATAAGTACGTTATTAGAAGAAGCGACCCAATTACAGAGAAGGTGTGTCAGTTTGCTCTCATTCCTTTCTTATAGCAACGAAGGACAGGAACTGAATAAATAAATTTACAATTGTCTCTCAGTGTATTTGATTAAATTCGATCTACCTCCATTCGATCGTGCTGCCAATCCTTGAAACTTGCGCATTTTTATAAAAAAAAAAAAGGTTCACAAAATTGATATAGAAACTCATTTTTTTATGACGAGTGACACTTTATCATTTTTACTGTAGTGATGTATATTTGGTATACATATTGTGTATGTATGTGTGTGTGTACACATTTTTATTGTGAGAAAATTCTTTGTCCTTTGCGCGTGCGACTCGTCGTTCGTAAAAAAAAAAACATAAATTTCAAAATACAGCCAAAAGTGTCAAAGTTTATTGCGGTACGGATTTCGAGACGAATCGTAAATATGAAATAATTTATTGCGTCACCCCTAAACTTGTTAAACAAAGCATATAGTCGACCGCTGAAAATAGCGTTGGAATTGAATCAGCCGAGATTATTATTTTGAAAATACGAGACACTGTAGAGGTGTAAGCTTATTCTCTGATGCGCTGTTAAAATGAAACATTTCGAAAGTAGATGTTTTATTTGGAAGTAAACGATAGAAGTATTTGGATACAATAAATATTGAAAAATTAAACGAAAGTTTCTGAGAGATTATTATCTTTTTTTTTGGTTAAATAAAGTTGTATTGAATTACGAGCGTATGTTTAACTTCGGATATTCCGTCTAGCGCTCATCAAGTTGACATATATTAATTAAACTTTCAAAGTGATTAGTAAACAGACCTAATCCCTCTTACATTTAGAAAGTTTAACAAAACAAACGTGATCTAAATTAATGTGCACGTTCTCAAGAATATTTGGTGCATCGGCAAAAAACGCTATTTAAATCTATTTACATTAGAAAATGCACGAAATTTCAAATGCTTTTATCAAACATTAACTTTGCTAAAAACGATAGCTGGAAAATACTAGAATTTACCGGACTCCGTACGAAAACTTCTAAAGCAGTCGAGTTAAGGAAATTATAAGTTTCCGTTACTAAAATTCAAGATCAAAAGGGTATATGCATACATATGCTTATATGCCCGTTAACTTTCTTTATAATTTTCAAAGGATGGCGTGGCGTCTAAAGTTGTAGAGAGGCTGATTAAATATTTTGAAGAAATTTTTTTTTTATATTTCATTCATAATTTTATTTTGATATTGAAGGATACATAGCCGTATACGAGCAATCATAACGATCTAGAGCATTGACAATCGTCGATGTAATTAATTATTTATCACTTCAACTGATTTGCTTATTTGGAATAAACGGAAAATGTATACAGTTGAAAGAAAAATCAGTTATTTTTGACGAATTTAACGTCGTTATACAATAAAGGATCTTCATTCCAGAGCAGAAAGGCTCTCGGAAATACGCGAAAATGTTCCGAGTTACACGTTCACGAAAATGGCCGCGCCGAGTTATATATTTGTCTATAACCTTTCCTCAAATTATACAAATCTTTATGCTGGAGTCCTTACTACCGACTGAGAGCGAACTTTATTTACCCCCGCGATTCGAAACTTTGTACTTGGACAATATTAGAGGCTCGGTCGATACGGGCACACGCGCGCTTCATAATTTTCCCGATTCGTATAAGTTAATCGCGCCACCTTTATAGCGAGTTGTACCTTGTCAGTATTACAGAAGATTTTCAACAACAACAACAACAACAGCAACAAAAAACAATTATACAATTATCTCTGAAACTATAGTAATTTGTATGCATAAGTTCATACGGCTCGCTGTTCCTTGCCATAAACTGAACCCTATAGGAGACAGAAAATCTCTAAAAGCACAACGAGGAACACATAACTCTCGCTGTGCGACTCGTGGTTCCTTCTTGTGCCAGCTTGCCCCATTTCCTGCAAGACATCGGACACGACGAAGAATGGAAATTCGTTGAATGGAAGGAATAAGACTCGTATCCATGGTGATAATATATCGTGTCTGCTCGTAATTCCATGTCTGTTAACCCGAATGTGATACAAATTTTAAATTTATCGGTTGAAAGAGAGTACGAGTAGATTTAGAATACGACCCTTATTGCTTGTATTCCGCTTTTTCTCTGCATTCATTCCTTGGGCTCGATTCTTTTTGGTCTCTGAGCCCCAATTAGCCATTAATTGACCACTAATTAACATTATCCGAACGTGCAGCGTTGTACCGCGAGTTGCCATTTCTATAAATATCGTATATCTTGGGTGGCTTTCAAAATTATCGAGATTAACATTTTTCAGACATCGCGGGAAGCACACTTCCAGCGGAATATATAAACGTATTTATACATCTATATCAATTCCTCCCGCCCCTCACTCCGGCTCCTCATTCCATGTCGCCAACTGCTTAAAATTCATTATACCAATATATAATATTTGTGACTCACTGGGCGTTTCGCGTGCAGCGCGTGCCGGGAATACCGAAAATATAAAGCAAAATGAAGTGGATTAACTTTGTCGCGCACGTAGCACGAATAACGTATATATGGCGAATTACTATGAACTGATGTAAAGAATATATATTAACAATTCGTGTAAAAATTACATGCATGTATAGAGGAAGAAGCCACCGTTATAATTTATTAATCTATACAAGGGTATCAGTATCGGGAATTTGAGAAATTTTCTCAGTGCACCATCACCGTAGATCGGTGCGCACCTTGGTTAACACTATCCTTTGTCTTTGACGCCATTCCACTGATACCTCTATATATAATGAAATAAATCCTCGAAAAGTCTACAGCTTTTCACCCTCTAAGATCTCTCTCTCTCTCTGTCTGTCTCTCTTTTTCTCCCTAAAATGGTTTTATCGCGCTGGTGCTGAACGACCACTTTGCTGCCGTGTCCGCGTCTCCCTGAGATGAGTATAGCAGGATTGGTGAATTGCGAGAGAATTCTTTGCCTTGCTTCAGAGCAGGCTATTGCCTTTAAAAGTATGAATATTAGCGATGTTATTCACGTAATCTGACACTTCTCATCAGACAAATAAGCCATTCTCTAAGATGTCATTGTGACATTCATTCCTAGTATAGGTAAATTCTCAACTATCTTATAGCATAGGTAAAGCTCAGTTATGCAATTGTTCCTTATCACCCATCATCTTCCTGGATATTTCGAAGAATAGAGGCATTATTCCATTAAAAAATTATAATATTCTAATTCTATGTCGATTTCAGACGAATTTTCCGTCTTTGCTTTCGCCCCAAGAATATAAAGAAGATCGCCCACCATACATTGCAGGATCATTTTATTAATAATCGAGTTATTGATTGCACTCAAACGACTTTCCAACGATCTCATTCGATCGTAAAACATCTTACTGAAAGTGATTGACGATAGCAGATCGAACATAGATAAACAGGGGAATCCTATTTAATTTTAGTAAGGTATTCGATACGATTGCATCCTCTATCGATTTTTTTTATCCACAGAGTTTGCTGTTTCTTATAAATTCATCTTAAGATAAGTCATCTTAAAATTAAACTAACGTAAGTGTGCCCCGTGAATCCTTTCTGGCTCTAATTATTTTCTATACTTGCACGAATAATATTCAAATATGTTCTTAATCCTACGAGCATTCGACATATTTAAATTACGAATTATCTGTCGGTGTACTAAGGTGTGATATTGTATACTTCACTGGAGAACAGAAAAGCATCACATGGATGGTATATTCGAACGGTGTTGAAATAATCCGCTTCTCCTCTATCAGACTCACTACTAAATCTAAAATCATAAGTGTGACTTGCGCAAAATGATTGCTAACTTCATAAGTGAAAGTTACTTGGGCATTGCTGATGCAGACGATACCAATGTGCTAGTATTTGATATTCTTACTAGACTCTCGGTGCAACTGGATTTCCAGACTATCTTGCAGATTCCAAATAGGTTCGCCGACTAAAACATTTGATCGAAGCTTATACAATTAACAATTGTTCTTTCAAATAAATCTATGAAAATATGCACCAGTGACTGATGAGAACATTTTTCTTTCGTCATCTAGATTATACTTCTGTCGTTATATTGGATGTTTGGAAGTATATAAATCTTACATTTCTGGTTTTAATTAAGTTGGGCATCTATATCATTGAAGTAAGATAACAATTTTACCCAATTTTTTGAACTTGTCAAAAATTAACAAACTATAACTAATCCCTTAATTCAACATAACATTAAATAAAAAGCTATTGATGTAATAATTATTGTAAGCTGAGTAAAGATAGATTGTTCAGAGAGGTTTTCCAAAATTATTACTTAGTTGTGTCGAAGATCTTAAGCGTGACGATTATGTCACCCCTTCTCTAGAATTTCTCTTGGTTAGCTGTATATTCTTGAAGATTCTTGAAGATTCTTGAAGGGGAGGTACCAAAAGAGCTTGCAAGTCATTTTATGTGCACTGAGTTGAGAATAAAATCTTTTCATTTGATACAAGTTATGTATTCTCATAAAAAATACACTCCCTTCTGAGATTGGATCGCAGCTTTCCCACCAGTTAGCAAGTTTAAATTAACAGTGTAAAACGATGCCTCTTTAAATTTAACAAAACTGATCTAGTTTAAAACTTAATTTATCTTATTATGTCCCATATTACATTTTATTGATGCTTTCGTGAAGATATTTAAGGGATGTCTGTACTAAATGATGCGCATTGACTGTCTAAAAATCATTTACTTTACTGGCTGAAAGATACATTTCTACGAATTTAATTATTCTTATTATTTTTCAATGAAAATTCACTTATTCTGATTATATCTATAGAATTACCTGCTTTTATAATTGACTATACTATCATCCGATTGTACTCTGCATAGAGCCTGACTAATATTTGCAGCACTACGCTAATCTTACTAGTATTACATCATATGTAAATATATTTTTCATTTTATGATCGATGAAAAGATATAAATAAATAAATATTTATCTATCGATTTCTCTATTCGTACAAAGTTAAGCCGTCCAACTATTACTCTACATAAAGTTCGAGGAGATACCTGCGGGGGCGACATGGGCGAGGCCCCAAGCAATCGCGCGCGCGCGCGCGCGCTCACCTACACACTTTAGCGTCATTACGGCGATCGAAGGAACGCGTCGCCCGAGCCGACCACCCCCTCGCACCCTCTAACCCGCGCCAACCCTACGCGCGCCCCGGTCGATCCTTCGACTTTTGCCCAGGCGCGCGCGGCGCGGAGCTCGAGCCCGCGGACCCTGTGTCTACTGAGGGTGGGAGGGCAGGAGGGGGTGACAACGAGGTGCCGCCGGGACCACCACCACCGCCGCCGTCGCCGCGTCTGTTTTCGGGGGGAGTGAGAACGGGCGAGTGGAATCCGGTGAAAGCGCCGCCGTGAATCGTGAGTTCCGTACGGGGGGAGTTACCTGCTTTGCCGACCGAGATGCCAGAAAGGGGTCTTCTATACTCTCTCTCTCTCTTTCTCTCTCCTTATCTCACCCCCTCTCTCAATCCCCCTGTGTATGTGCCCGCTAGCACGAGGTGTAGAAAAATGTTTTTGCATCATTGGTTTATTTTTCGTGTACGTAAACATTGTCGAATGAAACAGAAAATTAGGAATAGAGGAGAATATTTTTATCAATATTTTTATTAGTCATATCAGACTTTAGGGAGAAAAAGGCGAATACGCGTTGGGCCGAAATATCATGCAGATAACAATTGTACATTATCTGATGGTTCAATTGACAAATTGACTTTTCGAGGGACGAAATTCTGTTAGCCAATACATAAGAAATAATCCAATTAATCGAAATTTATTCAGGTAAAGACATAATAACTAATGTATTTTTGTTTTTATCTTTTTCTACAACAAAGACTTTTTTCGAATATCGATCGCAATGTAATATTGACAGCGGCAAAATTTCAACGTTCGTACGCGCGTAAAATTTTGAGTTTTATTTATTTGTTTGTTTATTTTTATACGTTTCCCCCTCGAGGGCAATAAATAATTGAAATATGCAAGAGGAAAAAGTGCACGGGCGAGAAAAGGAGAAAAAATCAAACGCACTCGTCGATATGATTCGAGGGGGATTAAAACGACATCGGACGCCGAGGTTGTTACGCATTACTCGTTACAATAAAAAAAAAAACTACCCTAGCACCGACAAGCGCACAGGTATACGTCAATTAGGAAGGTGCGCTTCCGAGAGTCCTCTGGCTTCTCTGGCGAGATTTTTCATACTCTCGGGTGCCAAAGTGCGCGCACAACAAATATATCGCACGCCCCTCTTGATTCAAGTGCTCTCTCCCTCTCTCTCTCTCTCTCTCTCTCTTCGTCCCTCCCTCTTCCACTCTCCGTTGCCTATAATAAAGATATTATTCACCGTGGACTATGTATTGATTAAAGCGTCCGTTGCCGAGGGCTCGATCGATCTCTCTTGGCCATTACACAGTCTGGCACTTGGAAAGACCTTTAAAATTGAGCTAAATTTTTTCTCGATTAACCGGCAGCGCTTTATTTCATGAAATTTATTGTTCACCTATAATGCCATTTTCCGTTCTAATTACGAGAAAGAGAGAGAGAGCGGATAATAGCGTTGAAAATAAAAGCAAACTGCTCTTCGTGAGAGTTATTTACCGTGAAATTAGATCTATAATTTTATCCGGGAGTGTAAGAATAGCCAAGGTTGCCCCTCTCCCACTCCCAACGCGATAGAAATTATTCGAATACGCCTATATTTAAAAATACTCCGGAAATTTTTGATTAGAGAAACTTTTCTGTGCTTGATTTTATCTATATCTAATTTTTACACTTTTCCTAAGAGCATCTTGAAAATGAATTAAATTTATTGAGTTATTCTCCATATTCACCTTTTTGTTTTAATATTAAATCAGAATATTTTTGCTCCTCGAAAGACACATCTTTTTCAATAAATTTCATTTTAGATAATATTTTCTTCCTTTTTCATACGTCATAAACTCTCTATATTTTTTATAATGTCTGCTGATTCTTATAGATCAGAAAATAACAACTACTTTGAGAATCTCGCGGGATATAAGTTAATTCAACTACGGAAAAGACGGGTTTTTAGCTCACAACTTTTTGATAAAATAACCAATACCCTGTTAGATGCACAACATTCGCGTTGAAATCTTTTATTATCTGAGTAGCATTTTTTCCTGTTTACCTTAACCTATCCTATCGAAACTTTTACTACTTTTATCCATGAATGTTCAATCAAAATTTAATTAATTTTTGTTTCTATAATTTAGAGTAATTCTAGGCAATTATATATGTTTTAGACGTTGTATTAAAAGTTTTCTAAGTATTGCTGACTTGGAGATTAAATTTTAAAACATATTTTATTGGAAACGCTTGGATAGAAGGGTGATAACATTTTAAGTTGATTTAAAAATAAATGAGAAAAGTTGGAAATATAGATGCTTTTCATCTCTATAATTCAATATCAGAAAAAGTTTTGATTGACTTATTCAAGGAATTAAAATCAAATGTTCTGAAAATGACGGTTTCGTCGAAAAAAATTTTTTCTCTCAAAAAGACTTTTCCCATTTTTTTTCAACTGCGCCGAGTAAAAATTATATAATTGAAAAACTGTTAATTTAAAAATCGAACTCAAATTAAATATTATAAAAAATACTCATTTTTTATATTTATGATTATATGAAAAATACTATTGAATTTCAAATTTTTTTGATAAATCATATACAGAAACCTAACGTCGTGTGGACCATTAAAACATACCATGTACTAAATCCACTATAAAGTTATATTTATTGAAACCTAAATATACAGTGCCACATTTTTTTGATTCTAACAAAAGCAGAAAAAAAACTAAAGCTAAATCTTCTTATCTACAAAGTTACAGATGAACAGTAGACTGAGCCCGTTAATTTAAAGGAATAAGTTCGATATGTGTTTTGGTGAAATTTCATTTCCTCCAGGGTGTCGCGTGAATTGCCTGATATAAAAAAAAGAAAATCTAGATAGGTGGGTGCGATAGTTCGTCGAGCGCTTATGTGTCGAATTCTCGCAGACACCCCTTTAAAATTTACTCTCGACCCTCCACACAAACAGACAGAATCTCCGCGAAATTCACCAAATAGGTCGCCTTTGGTTTCGATGCGAGTCTTATCTATATGTTATGATATTTATATATATAATGACGTGCGCGAATTTAGATAAAATATAATAGTGGTCGCCTCGCCTATATATATATAGGCCGAAACCCGCTGTTTAATTCGATCCCGCCGCATTATTCTCTGTACAAGCCACAGCTGTGTGTGTGTGTGTGTGTGTGTGTGTGTGTGTGTGTGTGTGTGTGTGTGTGTGTGTGTGTGTGTGTGTGTGCGTGTGTGTGTGTGTGTGTGTGTGTGTGTGTGTGTGTGTGTGTCTGTGTGTACGGGGTAATACCCCCGTAAATTCACCTCCTCCGTTCCTGTCCCCTATCGAGTACCTCATCAGCAAACGGATAATTATCCGTACGTGCAGAAAGTATATGCGGTTTAAGAGAAAGAGAGAAAGAGAGAGAGAGAGAGAGAGAGAGAGAGAGAGAGAGAGGGAGATAGGGGACCGCGAATTACGGGACTAGAGAGAACCGCGTCAATTGCGTTTGCGCTGCAAAAGGTAAAGTATGTATATCTAATCCCAAACGTAGAGGCTTTTAAAAATATCATGAATTTAGAAAACGATACTTGCATTAGAATAAAATTGATTGTTAATATATGCAGAAAAGAAGGATCGATTGGAATGATTGATAGATTCGTTGCAATTACCAATAAAATTGGTAAACTACTGGAGAAAATACGTATTAAATTTGTGAAGGTAATTTAAGTTTGTTGAAAAAAAAGAATTTATGAGGTAGGAGAGTTCATAAAGTAGAATCTCAAGCTTTTGAGAAAATCCATTTATTGATAACATAACTATTGTCCTGCACTATTATTAGAATCGAGCAGAACTAATCAATATAGCCGACCCGACTCGGTAACAACTTTTATATCTGTGTCTAAAATATTTTGGTATAGATTTTGATTATAAATAAAACAAATAGTTATCGAATTCAAGAAAATCGATACAGCAAACGTGTGAAAGTTCATTCACCACCAAAGCACATTTATCATGAAAACAGAAATAAATTATGATGAATTACACTATTTCTAATTAAAATACAGTTTTATTCCATTTAACCTCCGTATTATTTCTCAATTTGCGTTGACCCTGTTGGTTTTTCTTTTCGTTACGCCCTCCTACAGACGGTAAATATTTATTTTTCATGTGAGCAGACAGTTATGGTGATTATTGCATAAATGTATGCTTTGATTAAGAACTGTAAATAAAATTAAATTAACGATTAGCTACATTTTTCGGCTTTATTATACACGTATATGATAAAATTTATTATATTATTTAAATACACCTCATTTGTAAGAAATAGTTTATAAATATAGTATTGTGCGTGCGCGCGCACGCGTTTGTCTCATTATTATATATCACGGTAAATTACACGCGAGAGAAAAGATGACGTAACTTCACCCAGGTACTTGGAAATCTCAGGATTGTTAATGGTCTGAAAAGCTAGTCTTGGCTGTAAAGTTGGAAAGATGTTAAAATAAAAATGGTATAATATTTTTTTCAAAAAGTTAATAATGATATTTCAATAAAAAGTTAAAATGGCCGAGTAATGTTCTATAGCTGGTTCGAAATGGAAGTGGAGAAATCACGAAGATTATTACTTATGTCGGCTCTGAAAATAGAATGCCAAATTGTAATCAGAAATGAATCCGAAAATAAAAAGCAAAGATTATTTCTAATGCCCAGTTATTGGTTCAAAAATGAAGAAGAAGAATAAATCGGCAAAGAATTGGTACAGAGGCATCATTTCAAACATTATTAACGGCCATATATGTCCCAAGAAATGTCAATTGTTAGAAACAGATACAAAAAAATGCACGTCGTTTTGTTACGGAAAACTTATCTAAAGCAAATGTTTCGACAATGAAGGATCAAACTAACCGATGTAGTTTCGAAAAATGTTTTCGATGTCTTCGACGGGACTTATACGGTTGCTAAATTGTATATTCGACGCTGTCGTCGGCGTCTCACACCGGTATAATCGAGCATCCAATCGCCATTTCACAATACAGAACGAGCTTCCGCATTTCTCCATTCTCAAGATATTATTCACATTTTGTACGTGAATTTTTTATTATTACCCGAGTCCACGGATCCCACTAGTATTAGTCCTATTCGCCCAGGAACACACTCACGCGCACGTGCACGCGCTCGGGCATTCGCCGCATCGCTTGCGCCGCGGCAGACGTATCTGTGTCCGTGGAACCAGCCTGCGTCCTGCGACGCTAATAAAAGAACGTATCCTATACATTTTTGCGCAATGATCGTAATTTTCCGGCGGAAAGGGGAGGGTGGGGGAGTATCGTATCGAACGCGCTCGTAACTCGCGGCCGATGGTCGGCCCGGGCGCGCGTAAAAGCGTCGAAACGCCACGCTGCGTTTTTCAAGCGCAATTAACCGCGAGCGCGTATACATACATATCCGCGCGTGCCTGGTCTGCGTTGGCGAGTGCATTGTGCAGCGTACCACCGACCCATCTCACTCACCCCCCCCCCTCCCGGGACCAACCGCTCGAGCTCGTCTCGCGCCAGTGCATCAATTTAGGACGCTTTGAAGCGTGGTGTACTCCGCTCCGCCACCCACCCACCCCTCTCTCCCCGCTCCCCACCGTCTTCCTCCATTCCGCGATGTAAGCGAGCGCGTCCCGTAAAAGGCTTCATCCTCCCCCCCCTCCTCGCCCTCCCGTCCCTCTGCCCTCAGGAACGCGCCAAGTGGGACTAACGTTAATCTCGCGTAATTGAGAGATGCGAGCATGCGGGGAGTTTAGGGCGTATGATACCTACATAGGTGTGCGAGAAGGGTGAGGGGACGAGTGAGCCAGGGGGGTCCGCGCTCGAACGAATGTTTGCCGTGTACGTAGCCCGAGCCGTGGTTCGCATGTATGCGCATACTATATACGCGTGTATATACGCTCGAAACGGCCGCGTGAGTGCGTCTGACGAATTGCCGACGTTAAGAGGAATGTCGACGTCGATCCTAAAGTTATATGTAAATAGACGAGGTGCGGCGTATTTTTTAAACGATGCATGTATACACGTGATCTAGCGGTTTTACATTCCTTTTCAGCCCACTTCAGTTTATTGCCTTCGAACTTCGAGAATGATACAATATACGCGTGAGCAAATTCGAATGAGATTAAAATTTAGCCTAAAAGATAATTCTCAAAGATAAATGTTTGAGCACATCTTCGGTCATGAATTTGTAATGTATCTATTATTCTTGTAAACGAGAAAAAATTAATGCGTTCAGAATTTATCACGAGTGTTGGAGGCTATTTCACCGTTCGTAATTTAAACAGGATATATTTATCTTTCTTGGAGCGTTGATTAACAACATCGCGGTGATTTTTGATGGAAATTAAATCTTCATCGCGAAATCCATTTGTTCCTTGTGTTAAAACGTAAGAAAATTTTAAATATATATAAAAAACAAAAAAAAAACAAACAAAAATTCTATACTTACAAGTAATGCTTGTATTTAATTCTATTGAACTCACGAAGTATAAATTTTAGAGATAAAAATTATAGAACATGAAATATGTTTGTCGACTAGTTCTACGAATTTGGTTTAAAATATTTTTTCAAGTTTTTATTTTTCTCTGTTATAGCTTTGAACAACTAAGAAGTTTATTTACATATACAACTGATGGGTATAGATTTTTTCACATTTCGAAAATCATTCTCCATTTCTATATATTTACAATATTATATAGTGGAATAAAGTAGAGGGCGTTCTGTGAATTTAACTGTATACGTGAAATAGGCAACATTCCTTCGGACGACACTGAAAGAATATCCTGGAGAATTATGAAATGCGAAAAATCCGACCAATTTAAAATTGGTTCCGAGAGGGATTGTTTAAAAACTTCTCTATTGTTGTACGTCGCGAAACTCTATTACTCTATATTCATATTATCCGCACACTTACGAATAAATCTTATACTTATAGACATTTAATTTTTATAACTTCAACTGCTAATATACGTTTTACATCGTTAACTATGCTATTTCTAACTTCAACTTTATAGCTCGGTCGACAATAAAACGATCAGATTTATATAAATGACACCAACCCTCGTTGCAACTTTCCTAATTATCATAAAACAGGAATACTATATTAATAAATTTTTCCATTTCTGTACATATTATTAGTTAGATTATTTATCAGATAGCGATTATTTTTTTAATATTAAAAAAATTATTACAATCAAAATTACTTAAACTTCTATTGTAATCAACGCATATATTATGTACACCAATTATTTTGATTCTTCGTATTTAAAGTACTATATTTGAAAATAGAATTAATGAAATTGTATATATATTTATAATATTTATTCGGCAGTACAGTGTTTTAAACTTGAAAACTCTTAAATTCATTGAAAAAGAAAGAAAATAATTGGTCAATCGTTATAACACGAATCCTAAATGGGGCGAATCAAAAAGAAACTTGCACTTTTTTAGTATTATTACTTTACAGCGACATTAAGCAAATTCAAGTTTAAACTAATATCTTCTTTTGTAATCTGAAAAAGAGAGAAAGACGTAGATGGAGAGAATGATAAAGAACGAGAACTACGTAGATTGAGTGTGATAAAATTTTCGTGGTGGGCATAGATATACATGTGTGTGTGTGTGTGTGTGTGTGTGTGTGTGTGCGTGTGTGCGTGTGTGTGCGCGCGCGCAGAACCGCAAAGAGCCGCCGTAAAGCTGAAATGAAGCGAGAGCGCGGAAGCGGGAGGGAGGAGGGTGAAGTGGCGAGCGGTTGGGAGGTGGAGGAGGCAGGGTTAACGCGCCCCGGGCCAGTTATCAGGCGAAATTTACCGTAGCCTTTGTTATAAAGTGGAATAAAACGAGCCGGAGTTACCGCTGTCGACGGGAGAGAGGGAGAGAGAGAGAGGGCGGGGGGCAATAATATTTCACCCCTCCCCCCACTTTATAGTTGCGTTCGGGGGACGTGCGATGAAACGTCGCCGCGCCACGGCCCAAGAGGGTGTAAATATCGTATAATTGGCGATGCGTGTGTACGCGCGCGCGAAATCGCCGTCGATAAATATCGGCGGCGCCGTCTGATGTCATTGGGTGGGAGGGGGAGGGCACGTGGAAGGTATGCAGCGATCCGGAGAAATCTGTCCGATGAGTTACCAAAATGTATGGTCGATGCTAAACGATTTTGAAAATCCAAGTGTCATGATTTTTTTTTTCATATGTATATGCTATATATCTATCTATATATATATATATATATATATATATATATATATATATATATATATATAAATTTATGGCAGAGTTTCGGCTTTGATAGGACGATTGATCGTAAATGGAATTGTTTTTATAATCGCCCCGCCTCCCTGGATATTTTATCTTCCGTGACAGAATAAACGCGTAAGCTTTCGGACGCTACAAAATGTCGACGTACTTTTTTATTCCCTCTTTTTTTCTAGAAAAATGTCCAGAGCGAAACAAACGTATTTCATGCAGCTTTGACTTTTAGATACAAAATTGTTTAAAGTCATACATCCAGCTTTAGACTGGAAATCCATGCAAATCTTTAAGTTTATATTCATTTCTGCATAACTGTGCGGGAAATTCTTATGTCATTCGTCCCCGATATAAACGAGAAAACTCGCAGAGCCACGGAGACGCTTAATGAAAATACACGAGAAATTCAGAACGGCGTTTGTTAAAGGAATTGCGAACGAATGGCTTGATCGTGAGAAATTTTCAAAATTCCATTTCGCCCAGCTGTTCGCGTTCTCGGAGTATCATTTTTCACTCTGTATCGCCACAGCCGGCGGAGCACAAAGAATTTTTTCCTCGTGTACGCATATAATATATATATATATATATATATATATATATATATATATATATATAATATGGCTTTCGATTTCCAACCAAAAATTCCATCTATACGTATATCTAACGACGCAACGCACGCACTCCACTCTGTTTCTTTCTCTCACTTTTTCAATGTACCGTGGCTTATCAATTTATTTCTCTTCGTCTATTCATATCATATCACGACTATATATATATATATATATATATATATATATATATAATCCACAATATAGATTTTCGACTGAATTTCAGGAGCGCATTGAGCGAACCGTATCGCGTCGAGCAGAGATATCGCGAGAGACCTTGCGAGTCTCCCTCTTGTTTATTACGCGAATTCGTGAGTTGAGAGAGGGAAATTCCAACTCGACGAGCATAAGATCTTAGGAAATTCCAGTCAGCGAAGTCTCTCTCTCTCTCTCTCTCTCTCTCTCGGTCTCTATCCGACTTCTGAAGATTCGCCCCGAGACGATGATTGCACGCGCGTGCTGAGTAATTTGCCGTAAGTACGATTAGGGACGGAGGAGCTAGGTTGCCATTGATCAGAATTAATTTCCGGTATATATATATATATATATATATATATATATATATATATATATATATATGAAGGAACGGCGGAGACGCGAAATTTGCCCCGAAGGAAGATGATTTCATTAAATCATTGGCGCACTGGGTATAGTATTCAGGGAAAACTCGCGTCGGTACAACAAAACCCTCCTTCGATTATAGAGTAATTCAATTTGATTTCCCTACTGTTTTTCAATTGCCGCATTTGTAATACATTATACTTATATAGAAGAATGGCTTCTCGCCGAGTATAAAATTAAAGCTTCTACTTATGGCGATTGATAAAAAATATTTAGTAGTTCTAACGCGCATTTTCTGTATATTACGAATGCAATATGCACGAATTAACATACCGTCGAACGAATTTGAAGCGTTTTCCGTTACGAAACTATTATGCTTCGACTTTCAATTATTGGGACAGCGTATTAAATTCGATATATTACGCCTTTATTTAGATAAAGGCAATTCTTTGAAATCGGTAGAATATTTCTTTTTTCTATTTCTTTTTTTTTTTAATTAAAATAACGAATGTAAAAAAACAGTCATTGTAGATATAATTTCGACAGCATTATATCGAAGCCTGCAAAGACGAATATAAAAAAAATTTAACAGTATTTCGAAATAACGACGAAAGGTATAGTGCAATTGATAAATATTTGCAATAGACGATATGGCGGAATTTAATTCCTGCTCGACACAATTATCTCTAGCACGATTCACGATTAACGACGAAAAGTAGCAACTGAGCGCGTATAGTTTCGAGGCGAAATTACAATTTTTGCGTTGGTCTTCTCCGTGAACAAATAAAGCGCGTTGTATTTCCATCAAAAATTAGAATTTTTTCCAGTCTTCTGTACAAAAATGTTTAATCTCTTATAGTTTGCGATGCAAAATTTCATGTTCGGTAATTTTAGTTGGAAAAATTTATATGCCGCTACTGGGATCTGATTGAAATTTGTATTAAACGTCTTAAATTGTATAATACGTTAACTTAAATTATATAATAATTAAAGTCTATCGTCTTACACCTTTTTTCCATATTTGTAATTTACTTTATAAGAGTTTATCGAAAATTATTCGAAGATTGTGCATATACGTGATGTTGTAAGGGCGCAAAATACGTAAAGTATTGTGTAAATATACGTGATGCTTATAGTAAAAATCCACTTTATGTGCAAATGCGTTATTTAGTTTCTACGATGTTAATGTGTGCATATATATATATACACTTCCAAGCACGAGACGAAAATTTTTAAAAATTTAACTCTACAATATCGATTTCTATTGAAACCCATTCTATTTTTATTCTAATTCAACTTGCGCGTGTTTAATGCAGATTTCGCTAATTAATCGATTATAGATATAAAAACGATCTAATAATAAGGTTTCCGACGGATTAAATCTTCATGTGCATACATGTGAATAAAATTCGTGAATTTCGTGAAGAGAACATTATACCATTAAATTTAAAAACGTCATTAATGCATAATATCGTCCATTCCACAGTGAAGAAGTTTTTGCTCGTGCCAACGTAAGAAAATACCGCTACGTAAGAAAGTACAAGCTAAAGTGACACGTCTCGAACACCTCAAACAATCGGCTCAAAAGTTATGGATGAACGTTTGCGGTATCGGAAAAATGTATATATATATATATATATATATATATATATATATAATAAGAAAGGGGGAAAGAGGGAAAGAGGAAACCACCCTCGACGAAACGCGCGAAACGCGCCCTCTTCGACGAACATCTCGGTCAGCAAGTTTCTCCCGCTCTTCCGTCGTTTTTTCCCTTCTTTTACAGATTCGGTGCCGAAAAAAGCCGCAGGGGCATTATAAAGGGAGTCCAGGGCGCGAGAACGAGAGAGAAGACACGAGGGGCGAAGCAAGGAATATAGGAAAAGCACGAGACGATTCCTCGCGCCCGCGGAGGCGGGGCGCGCCGAGGGCGAGGAGGGCGAGCCGGGGGCGCGAGGTAAGCGCGAGGGTGGGGGTTGCGCGCGCGGAGCCACGCTCCTTTTGGGGTAGCGGGATCGATTACCCGGCCAGCAGTTCCGGCCCTCCCCTACGCCGCTTCTTCTGTATCTCTCCCTCCTTCCCCCTCTCGTCCTCACCCCCTGCCCCTCTGCCGCTCTCGCGCTCCCACGCGCGCGTATGCTCCGCGTCGCTGTATACCTCTTTCTTTCTGGCTCGTTAATCGATAGCAGAGCCAATCCTGCCCCGGAGCGCGAGCGAATTTCTATAGTGCGAAAGACTCATTACCGCTGCACTTTTCCCTTTGTTACTCAAATTACTCACTTTGCGAATAAAGCACGTGAATGGATTTTTCTGTCAATGCATATATATATTTATATATTATTATTATTACATTATAGATTTATATATTCTCGTAGAATAATATAGTGCGTACATTCACATAACCAAGTGTATGTGTGTGTGCGTGTGCGCGCTCGCGTGCGCGTGTGTGTATGTGTGGCACATCTAAGCTGGATTTAATTGTTAAATATAATCTTGATGTGATAAATTTTTCCCAGAAACTGTATACGTCGGCTTTTCAAATACGCTGATCTTCGCGCAATCACCCAGTAGATCGTGGGCTTTTGAAAAAAAATTTTTTTTATGTTTTTTACAAGACTTTATCCTATTCGAGAAAAATCTATATATATATATATATAATCTGACCGCTACTGCGGATTTGCGCATGATTTTCCAAAAAACCCTTTGTAGAAGTATATATTTTGTGCAAGATCCAGTTGAATTTACATTACCTTTTATAAATAGGAATGGTAAGAGAGAACAGCGGATAGCAGTTAAATAGGTACATAGCACTCATTCATATATATTCAGAGCGAAGCTTATTGAAAGCTCTATATAGAACGTTATTGTTGTTTTATAATAGAATAGCGCAGAGATAGCGAATGTATGAATTTTTTCATATGGTGATAGGCCTATACTATATATATCTTCAGAAGGTCCCGATATTGTTGCAAAGGCATTTCTTTTATACATCTTCAATATCTCGGTCTTTTTCGTGAATAAGCCTTACAAATTGCATTCGCTATTGCGTTCACAATAAATCCGTATAGATAAAGATATCGGAAATGTAAAAATCTATTAGTTTCAATACAAACATAATGTAATATATCTATATAGATAGGTGATAAACGTATAGATTATATTTGCTTTTAACTTAATACCATTTTAATGTCTGATAAAAAATATAATGGCGGTTATATAATAAAATAATATAAATTCAGATGATTAAGAAAATTCCGTGTGGAACAATGGAAGGGATGCTCGATGATGGAGATTTTTATACATGGATTGCCATTGCGTTTCTAGTCATTTTAGAACGTCGCAAAAGTAAATATTCGTAAACTATACATTTAATGTACATAACACTATTTATCTATATCATATATAAGCAAATATAAAAGCAATAATTGTTATGGACAAAAGAAAGCAATTATGCAATCGTATGTCGACCGAGCGCGATAGAGAGACAGACGCTCCTTAATCGAACCTGCTGCTGTCGCCGCTGCTCGAAGCAAAATGAAATGAGCCAACCACCCCCGTGCGGCGCGAGCGGCTGCCACCCACCCGCATCCGGCGATTCCGCCTCATTTTGTTCGGGCTTTTGTTATACACGCGAGTACGCTCGCTGTCTCTCTCCCTGTCTGTTTCGCTGCGTCGCTGACAGCCAAACGAGGAGAGAGAGAGAGAGAGAGAGAGAGAGGGAGAGAGAAAAAGCGAAAGGGCGTGTACTTCGCTGTTTCGTTCACATCTGTACCATATACATACGTTTGCTAAATCGTGCGCGTGTATGGAAAGACACACATACGCGCGATTGTCGGCACTTCTTCGTGGCTGTATTCGCATTTTGTTTTTAAAGAGGTGTGCGCGCGACCGTACATACGATGGTCGTATTTTCTGCGCGAGCGTACGGTAACGACCTCTTGTGGTCGGAAAATGAAAACAAAAATTCGAGGAAGATCGTACATTGGACTAGCGTAGAAAATGTGCAAGGTGCGAAAAATTGAAAATAAATCGAAATACATAGATCAATTTATCGAGCACGGTTTTCCCTCTGCTTTCCTGTCTATTATAGAATAAAATAATTGAGAGACTCTAAAAAAAAAATTATCCTTGTTTAATTTATTCTGCAACCGCCGACGTTCTCGGTTATTTGCACTTTCACACGCGCGACCGCGAGCATCTGTGTGTGTGTGTGTGCGCGCTCCTCGTTTATCTAGATAACGTGGCTCTCCTGCATTCGGACTTAGATCTATATACCAAAACCTATAAAGCTTTCGATCGCGCAAGCACAGATTACTTCACGAGTGAGCGGGGCAGGCAGCCACGACGACGGTCCAAAATTTAAGGTCCTTGCGTCCGATTATTATGCTCGAGGGTGTGCGGCGAAGCCAGACGGGGGTGCGAGGCGCGAAGAATAAAACTGATTTATATATACATATACATATATATATATATATATATATATATATATATATATATATATCCGGAGACTGAGAAATGACGCTGGATTTTTTTCACTCGTCTCCCCTTTTTCGTTTCTTCTTCTTTTGGTCTTTAATTTTTACGATTACACTCTCTTCCCCTCTCTAGATAAGAAAAAAATTGCACGGACAAAGTGAAAAAGCTTTTTTTCATCCGATTCCTCGGGAATTGTTTTATACGGTTTCATAATCTCGACGTCGAATAAAATATACACGAATTTCGATTGTTGTTTCTAAAAAGAAAAACCTGTGACTATTATTTTCATCGTAAATTTTTACACGGTTTTTGTCCCAACGTATCAATGAAAGTTCAATTTGTTAAATATGTGAAAGGAATATGGTATAACCTGTATAGATTTTTTCTAATATCTGTGATATTTCACGGTCACGTCAAACGTCTGTAAAATTAATTTTAAATTTATAGAAATGAATAAATAAATAAATAAGCAAATAATTTTTATTCATTTGGATTAAACGGACCAATTAAACTAAAAATTTTCATTAAAAATACTTCAGTACTAGAAACAGAATGAAAATCGAAAGGAATTAAAAACGGTAAAAACAGCGCCGATAATTCGTGCAAATAGCTGTTCAATGCGGAAATGGACAAAAAAATGGTACCTGCAGATTTTTACTATGGTACAAAACATATTATAAAACTATATATGCATACGCGTCACGCGCACATATATGTACGTATCTATACTCTATATATTTGATGTGTGAGACAAACTGAAGCGATTTCCAATTCCCGATTGCAGCGCCCTTCCATAAACATATAGATTGAATTTTCTCCTCGGCCCCGCCGACAATTTTCACTCTGCTCGGTATTTTTCCCCCGAGCCGGAGTATATAGAAAAGCCGCGCCACCGCATGAGGGAAAAGTGAAAAATGCTTATAGTCCCCGAGACCGATAGCGCCTCTCTCCCTCTCTCTCTCCCTCTCTATCCCTCTCCCTCTCTCTCGGTATGTAACATACATACTACATATACTGCGAGTAAGCTTCGAATTTACTATAAAAAGCTTCCTCCTGCGCGCAGCTCCGCATTAGTAGGTCTTTTTTATTTTATTGTTATATTCAGCGTATATCACACGATGCGGTAACCGAGGATTCTGCATAGAAACAGATAAAGAGCGAGATATAGAGATTGAGAGAGACAGAGAGAGAGAGAGAGAGAGAGAGAGAGAGAGAGAGAGAGAGAGAGAGAGAGAAAGAGAGAGAGAGAGAAAGAGAGAGAGATGTCTTAGTTTTGCGGCTACGAAAATAGTATGAGAGGCGGAAACGCGGGGTTATACGATCGCGCGCGCGTTTCGCCGCGTGCGACGACCTACGTTGGAATTTCAAACGCAAGAAGAACTGGCGCGGCACGCTCGCGCGCACCCGGATGCAAAACAAGTATTAAGCGTGAGAGAGAGAGAGTGAAGGGGGGAGAGAAACTGAAGACAGCGTTTTTAAGCTCCTAATTAAAGTTCGTCGCTGGATTCAAGTACATTAATCCCGAGCTCTCTCTCTCTCTCTCTCTCTCTCTCTCTCTCTCTCTCTCTCTCTCTTCTGTCTCTCGCTCGCCTTCTTTGACGCCTGGCGCTCGAGCCGTGGCGATTGCAATTGTTTTTGTACAACCGATTTTACCCCCATCCCCTCCCTGGCCGCAATTCGAATTAAACTGCGAGACGATTCAATTCGAAAGGTTTCCATTTATTTTACGAAATAGGTCCGTCGTATAATTGGAGGGAAGAATTTTCTTAAATTGAAACCCGCGACAGAGTCGTCGCGTACTGTGGAATCGAGAGCTTACATAAGCATTTCGTTGTTAAACTTTGTTCATGCCAAATTTCTATTTTAATGCTATCGTAACGAGTGCATGTTTCATGTTATCTAAAGACAACATTTTGTTTTTGTACAGTAAAGAACAAAAATTACTTAAGTGTTCATAAATTAAAATTGTACTTGTGTCGACTATGATTAATTAAATTCATAAATATTTTTATTGGTCTTCAGTGTCTTTATACAATAATATAATTATTATCATTATGAGTTTCAGATTGCCCTTGTTCAGAATCGCGTTCACAGAAACTGGAATATAAAAGCAACAAAGAAAATACGGTAAAAATATAAATAATAAATATACTGTTATTAGTAAAGGATGACCTGACTGGCCTGTCCATCAAATTTCTCGAATCTACGTATCTGCCGCGTTCGGCGCTTCGTCCAACCTTTCAGCCCATACGGCACGGCATGTAAGATTACATAGTTAGAATTTCAGTTCAGCCCCTGATAATGAGAACTCGGAGCGGGTGGAAACTTTGGACAAATATGATGGCATATGGGTAGATAAGTTGGTGGAGGGGGTAGACTGTTCATCCTTTGCCAGCAATATTATATGCATTATTATTATTTTTATTATTGTTCATTAGTAGTATTTATACTTCTTTTATATAATAAGAGACCGATTAAAATATCTCACAGTTTAAATGTATAAGTATAGTTAAACTAAAAAAATTACGTGAATTGGTACTGTTCGGACAATATAAGCAAACCATATCGAAAAAAAATTGAATGATTACTATTCTATTAGGAATTATTACTATTTGTGAATTTATTACTATTCTATTAGGACGTTCAATATTTCATAGAAATACAGAACGATATTATAGTACTTGGATTAAAAAATTATTTTATAACGATTTATTAAAAGTATATATAATAAGTACTTTTAACGAGATAAAACAATAAGAAAATAAACAGTTTATAAGAATTTGCGTCATTAAGCTTTGAAGAAAGACCAAATTATAGGAAAATTTTTATTCACAATATTTAGTATAAACATATTTTTTCATCCTTAATCAGATAATATAATATGATTAAACTTTCGTAATTATATAACAAAATTCATAGCTTTAATGAGACCATCGACTTGTTCCCAAAAAAAAAAAAACAAAAAAAAACAAAAACTCGTAAAATTTATTCCGTCGCACTTTACTATACGAATACACGTATAATAATACAATGTTTATCTTTTCCCAATCAACCGAATGGCGCCATAAAGTTTTATTCGCGTTAAATCCGCGAATTTTAAGCGCAATTTACACGGCAGCCTGCTTTCTGATTTATTTTTGTGCTGCCCATCCCTCTTGGCCCGCTCATCCCTTTACAGTTTTCCTACGCACGTATGTATATAAATACGCGCGCGCGCGCACTCGCATGTGCGAATTGCAGTTTCACTTCCTCCTGGGGCTTTATATATTTATCGCGGCAAGCGCGCTAGCGCAATTTATCGGGACGCTCGCGCGAGAGAAATTACGCTTTATTTATTAAGCGTCGATATAAATATAGGGAGGTGAGCGGAGTGGTGGCTCGCGCAATACCCGGAAACTCAAGATACGGCGGAATAAAATTTAATAATGCAGGGCATAGAACGCTCGGGATACCCGGTTCGAGTTATGCGCGGCTGTACGCTCGATAAGCCGGCCACGTTTATCAAAAGGCGGGCAATAATATTCGTCCACACTGTTCGGATTTGATCGTAATCTATAAGATTGCCGCCAGCTAATATAAGGAGGCGCTCGCGTAATAAAGTACTAAAACGCCGCGGCACAGTGAAGGGGTTATCGGCGGGAATGGAATTTATCGCGCGCAAGCGCGACCTTTAAATTAAAAATCGCACCGGGCGAGCTCGAATTAACCGGAGAGAAATATCCCCCCCCCCATCCACCCCTCCCCCTCCCTCGATCCCCGGTCTCGCGAGAATATATAAGAAGAAGAAGGTGGAAGGAATGAAGGAGAAGAAAAAGGCGACGAAGATCCGCGGCGCGGATTGATTTTCCGTATAAGCGCGCGATATGAGGATGACATAAAAATGACGGGGATCGATGCCTCGTGCTACGCTGCGCGAGCATTCGATCTCTCGGGGGCGCGCGAGCTACTCCGCGGGGGAGCATTTTATGTGGCGTGCATGCCGATTCAATTTTGCAAAAGTGTCATATCCGTGCGATACGAATTTATATCCGTACGCGCGTGTACAGAGGAAAGCCAATACGGCGACGACGGTACGGGGATGTCACCTAAAGTGGTTGAGAAAATTAAAAGCAAACTCGATAAAGCCCCCGCCCCCCCCCGCCCCGTCTCTCTTGCTCTCTTATTCTTCTACTTCGTCATTCTTCAAGAACTTAATACGAGAATAATTACGAAAGATTCTATTTTCATTATTATCGGGGACAATATAAGATCGAATCAATTTGCCGTCTAACTTTTTTTTTCTTTTACAAAGCACCGAAGAAAGCTTCCACGAGGCGTCGCGTTTTTTCCGAGGCAATTCGCGCGAATACGCCCAGGATAAATAAGTTTTTTTTTTAAATAATACAATAAATAAAATAAATGCTTGCAAACAATTTTGTGAGAATGATGAAAAATTAAAAAATATTTTTACATTCTGTTAAATACAGCGATAGGTAATCGGACGATGTGATTTAGTATTTCATATCGATTTTTTCTGAGAATTCATTCCCGTTAAAAATGCGGATCCATCAAAAGTGATAATTTGTGTTGTTATTAAATAATAATTAAGAAAATTTGTAGACATGTTCGAATCGATGATTTCGAGCAGCAAAGTATTGTTGACCACGCACAGTCTCCCCTCCCAGTTGTTTTTTTGGTGGAAATTAATCAAATAATTATTTATATTTGTTTACACCGTTGATCCTGAAAATTAATTTCATATTTATCATTGAAAAATCTTTTTTATCTGACTTGTAATGTAACTGACGTGAAAATGCGGTTGTAAGAAACTTTTGTTACATGATTTTTTTTTTACCTTTTTCATCTTGTTTATACGCAATTTCATAATGAAATTATTCAATATTCATATGTATTCTATGTCTATAATATGGAGCAGCAGACTGGTCAATAATTTAAGCCCTAAACTTACCATTCAATTCTGAGCAGTGCTCAAATTTTAAAGCTTCGCCGCCATCTTCGAGGTGCGTGAAAAATTTCTACATCGCGCGATATGGAATATGATAATTTGATTGTGTTTCGCAATATATAATAATTAGCCACATAGGAATCTGCACGGGACGCCTCCGCCGTTCGTTACTGGTTACATTAATTTACGAGCGCGCGACAGTCGTTATTTTTGCGCCAATAAGTTAATAGAGCGTAACGGAAACGCGGATTTTTTTTTCCTCGCGAGCAAGATTGGCCACGCGGTACTGATTTACAACTGAGCGCGGGACAATGACGCTTTTGAAATCGTCGCCTCGAATCTGCCAGGTCGGGGAGACCGAGTCCTAACTCGATCGGACCGCAATAAGTATCACCAGGTATAACGTTTCAATTTTACCTCTATCGTTTATTATACTTCGACAGATATAGCTGCATGGTTTTCTCTTTCTCGTCTTTGATTTTTCACAAGTTATTAATGCCAGGATTATCGAGAGGTTACGACGTACGTGTTATTTTAACGGGTATTACGTGCGCGACGCGCGTATGCGTACACGTATAGCTGCTCGTTTATTGTGCTTTATTGTCATTGTTATAATGAGTAAATATGATGATTTAGCGCGGAGAGATTTGCCGCGAAATCTCGTGGAAATGGATAATACGGGGGCTTAGAAATATGCATTCGGGACGTGGTTTATTTTTAGAACGCGTGGAAGACTGCGCTATGCATAATTAATCGAGCGCATAATGTATTTTTATCGCGACGAACTCTTAATTTATTTAATAAATCACCTGTAATATATACTATATGTATACCTGGTGATAGATAGAGAGTGGGGAAAAAATTAATACAAGTTATGCCTGCATTTTTTCTATTCTGTACATTATGCGCGTGCACGTCCAGCTATCAATATTTATAACACTGGAAAATTTACATTCTTTCGATATGATTCAGAATTATTTTTTTTACAATGTAAAACGAACGTATTGATACAAGTATCACAATGTAAATATTCATAAAATAAAAATAAATGAAAATGTAATTGCACTCATTTATAGTTCAGCTGCCCTCTATCGACAGTATTGTGTTGAATAAAAATAAAAAATCTAAAATTATCCATCTATTTTTTTTTTTTTTTGTTTCATTTGTTAACATTTATATACTATATAATTGCTCGATGATTCTCGATTAATGCGCATAATTGATGAAACAGAATGTAATATTTATGAAAGATTTCAAAATAGAGACTCGATTAGTTTCACGAAATAGTTTCGTGTGCAGTCGGCCGCAACGTCTCCCAGCTTTACCAAAGGCCAAATACAAAGTACAATGCACAGATTTCCGTCAGTATTACACTTGAATTTGTTGAATGGCACGCGCTGTATATATATACAACAGTGTAGCCCAAACTGCAGACTATTATACAATTTCATGAAACTCTCAGAGTCTTTATTTTTACATCTTCGATGAAAACGAAAACAGTGATGAAGCATGGAATTGCAAGGACAGCCTTTGAACAAAGGCCGCTTGGATGTTTTAAATAATTTATTTATTATCCAGCCTTCGAGTTACTCGTACTTAAAAATAATTTTAAGAGTGAAGCGTGTCTATTTATGAGCTCGCTCGAAGAGTCACCGGAGGACTGGTGGAGGGAGGGCACTGCCCCTTCGCCGTTTTCCCAAATTTCGAAGAATCCCTCTCAGCATCGGTAGAAGGCCGGTATTAAGAAGGACCGATGCATTATGTATTTTAGACGTATGAAAAAGTTTGGACGTTGTTAATTTCACTTGTCGTTTTAATACAGCACGTTATTGTCGGAGAAAACGTCCACCGCGTGTCGTGTGGCCGCCACCGAATGAAAACAAAAATAGCTGACAAGAGTATATACGGACAATACAGTCTTTAAACAATGGAGAGAATTTAGAGTTCGTGTAAAAAATAGATGTTTCTACTTAGAATGTCTATTAAAATGTTATATATGTGTTCATTACTATATCCTATAATGCCATAGCGTATTTAAAAAAAAGAGGAATAAATATCATAAGTGTTTTTTTATATTTTAACTACACGCACAATAAAAAAAGAAGTTAAGTAAAAATAATTTTTTAAATAGACCTATTTCTCTAAATAATTATGATACACATATTTTGTTTAAACACATAACAATCGTACCGGCGGTAAATGACTGTTATCTTATCGCATTTAAGAATTGTTATTTCGGGTCCATTCTTTATGATTGTTTGCCAGCTCAATAACATAAAATAAATTAAATCTTGGAATTTTAACAGTCTCGGTAGGTTCAGGAATGCGATGAAAGCTTAAATTAGTTTTAGCACTTCTAAAAGTGAAGTTCTTTACAGCAGTCTCCTTTCGCAATACCCTTTCCATGGTGTGAAGAAAATTGCAGGATGCATCTCTTGTACTCTTAATTCTACTATAACACTTTATGCGTTGATTTTATTTATTTAGGTATTTTTTTATTTTTTTATTTTTTTTTTACAAAATCTTTAAAGATATTTTAGTATTTCGGTTCTGCTCGCTGTCGATAGTAGCGCATTTTATATTTAAGTTGCCAAGAATCGCAGTCATATCGAGCTTCATTTCATTTACAATGTCTCCATATTTTATTAGCAAATTAAAGAGGTAATGCAACTCCGCGGTGAACATTCATAATAATATGCAATGAATAACAAATGATGACTTTTATTAGATAAAATTCACAAATATTATTTTGAAAATATATTCTCAAGCACACATTTGTTAAAAAATATGAATGCTCGTAATACTTGTAAAATAACGACAAGTTATGCCTTTGAAATTTCCATCAAATGATATAGATTTCATTATTAAATTCATTTCTTTTAATCTTTTAGGAATGAAAGGTATAATGATGTTTCGGTTGCTTATATATACTAACATATATACATACAATCAATGTTATGGAATACGTAGTTAACAATTTTAAAAAAATTCTTCAAGCGCTCTCCTAAATGACAAAATCAGTAAATAAAAAGTGAATACCGATAAATCTCCATTTTACAGACGTGTGATTTAAGCGTTAAATATATATAATGAATTACACTAGTATTATGCACTATATCAAGCTCTTGTATCTGTTCAATTACCCTCAGAGTAATCCAACACGCATTAGAAATTAACTCGCAATTCAAACTGATTAGAACGCTATTAAGTTGTCTTTAGCGATTCCTTAGAAAAATATAGATTTAAAGTCATAATTACGGAGAAGTACTCATTAGATTCCCATTTTCAATTATCATTTGAAAAATAAAGATAATGAATGGTTGGAATATTGGAGAAAAGTGTGTTGAAAAATTAAAAAAGAAAATAACTTTATCTAACTACACGGAGCTGGCGTAATTTTCTAGGAAATATAATAATATAACCGATTTCTATATAAAGAGTAATCAGTTTTATATTGTCTTAGCAAAAGGATGTTACTTCAAGAATAGTGTCACTTTTTTTAACTAATAAAAGTTAAAACAGTTGTAAAGGACTTACGAATTAGAATTCCTGTTCTCAATAACAGTGTGTACAATATTTTCCAGTTATTGGTGTAACATTTCAAATTCACATATAAAATAATAAAAAATAAGTATTCTTATAGCTCCTATTTATAAAGTACGCCGAATTAAAAAAAAATATTAACTATAAATCTGATGTATAACTTATACAATATAGCTATATAACTATTATTTATTATTTATTGGACATTGGTATTCATTTTTCTACAAATAAAATAAAAATGTCATTCAAAGTATATTTAATCTAAGTAGACATTAAGCAACTGTATCAATATAAATAAATTATCTATAAAACATGCGAACCTCTGCGTCATCGCTAAGCATTCAATTTGCAAAAACCACCATTATCAGCGTTTAAATACAAGCCAAACCAAACAACCCGACGAGTTTTCGCGTCCTTTGAACAAATTGAATAAGAAAAAGCCTTCCTCCAACCTCAGGACCGTTTTCTCATATATATATATATATATATCGAGCACTTAATAGATGTTCGCAAAGAGAAAAAGATCAGCCTTCTGCCTGCCCACTCTATCCTCTTCTCATTTATCGAATGCCAAGCTGGACACTACAGTGTGTGTGTGTGTGTGTGTGTGTGTGTGTGTGTGTGTGTGTGACTGGCGTCGCATCCGCTATCATATGCAGCCCGCGTAATTATATGCAAAAATCGACGTCGCGTCCGCCAACGCATCGAGCCGGCTCGCGCTTATATGAATGGTGGGACGAAGCAGCGGGGCATCGCCGCGCATGCATACCGCCCACTAAATCTATACGCCCGTATAGGTGTAGGTAGGCGTCAAAATCCGTGGATATAACAGCACCGAGGCGCGCGGAGAGAGAGAGAGAGAGAGAGAGAGAGAGAGAGAGAGAGAGGAGCCGAGTTAATTGCTGGTAAACGGCTGTGCTATACACGCGGACGTTAAAATTGTATAGGCGCGTATAATGCGCACGCGCGCCTTTTTTTGAGGGATGGCAGAGGGGGGGGAGGGGCAAGCGAAGTGTTTGCGAAGAAGGGAAACGCGTACGAGGAGGAGGAAAGTAGGGCTCGGGACGGTAACAAAACCGAGTGTATAGAACGGGGATGCTGCGCGTGCAAAGAGGGAACGAGAGGGTTCTGTTTATACTTTGGAATGGGACGGGTCCAGAGTGGGCGCGAGCGCGGTTTGTTACGCGAAATTCGCGGCGCACTTCGTCGGCTTTAACAAATGGCGACTGGATCGCTTCTGTATGATTACGGACGGTTAAGTTCCGCCGAGCGTTTACGGGCGGTCGCGCCGATTATATATGTATTTACATACCGAATTGCCCAAAGAGGCGCGAGCGCATTTGGACGTAAAATTATCGGTCTTCCCAGCGCACATAGAGGTCGAGAATGAATTCCGGCTGTGGGCGCGAGCGCATTTGTTGCATATTTTCTATAGTTCCAGGGCTTTGTTGATAATAATAAATTCGTAATCCTTTATGAAATTACAGTCCAGTGTAATAGGTACGCTAGTAAGAAAAAAGTACGAAACGAACATGAATAAACCTTGATGGACGAGATTTTTTTAGAGAACCGTTCTTCCGACCTGACTGAGCTTAGACAATATCGATAATACAGATACGTAATACTAACGATGAGACTATTCTTCAGGATTCATTCTTTCTATTTAAAATTATGTACAAACAATGACACTGAGACTAATCGTTTTTTTATGTGACTAGAAAGTAATTACCATTTTTTTTGTTGGAGCCTTTCCAAAAAAATTTTCCTGGACTACAATTTTATGCATAACAATATTCTAAAAAAACTTTTCTCCGACAACACATTTATATCCATATACAATATAGTAAATATTATCACACAATTATCTAATAGCAACGCGATACCGAAGACAACAATTCACTAAGGTGACCTGATATATGAGTACATATCATCCTATCAGCCTCCTTAACACTCAAAGGAAACAAACGAATACTTTGACATCATCTAATTAATTTCCATCAATCAAAAGATTTTATATCCAATACGCGATTTTCGTAAAAGACTTAGCACTGAGAATCATTAAATTCCTTGCTGACCGCCCTCAACAAGGTCGTCCTTAAGAACCTCATATATCTTATTCACCAGTCTTACTTTTTCTGCAGGGGTCTGTCGTATTGAATCTGTTCTGCGTATAAATTCAGATTCATTTCCACAATTATGGGACGTTACGCAGATAACACAGTCCTCGTCCATTCGAACAAGTAACGCATCTTCTATACTGATTGACTGAATGAATTTCTTTCCATATTTCAATGAAGATTAGGGGCGTCGAAAAGTATTTAATAGTTTTGATAACACAAGACATAGCTGACTATGGAAAATCAGTGATAGGAGAACATGCAATAAATTTTGAATACCAAATTTCAATACTAATCTATAAACATCCAAATTAATTAATTTTTCATAAATATTTTATGATGTGAGCATTTTATCATCGGTAAACGAGAAAACACAATGAAAATACGAATTTGCATAATTCAAAATTTAAGTCTTAAGAATGAGGCCTTTTTTCATATATTATTACTAAAGATTTTCCATTTTGGAAAAGTAATTAGAAGTAGAAGATTATAGCTGTATAAGTCTTTTTATAGGCTTGGGTAAGCTCAATAAAAAAAAAAAAAAAAAAAAAAAAAAAAAAAAGAAGTAGAAGATTTAAATCTTGGAAAGATTGAAACATCTGTGGATGGGAGGAAGGAAGTAAAAAACAGAAAAATAATGAAATAAGACCTCTAATCAAGATAGAAACTTAATATCAGCGAAGCCAAATTCATGTCTGTCTTTTAATCTAACAGAGTCCACTTTCTCTCCCATACGAAACTAAAAGGCTCTCACCTCCCTTAGAGCTTTTATGATAAGAATTATCCTTTACTTTTGACAGCAATCTCGCCTGAAAGAAAACATGATGCCAACAAGAAAGTAAAAATTTCGGTGCATTTTTTCCTTGAAACACTTCGTTGACAACAGGCTCGTAACAAGGAAAACAAAATTTCTTACCTATAATGCTAAAACTCGATAAACCGCAATATACGCAATTTAAGGAACGAACTCTCCACCATAACTCAAGAGCATTTTCATGCACACTCTAAAATCTGACGTACAGAGAGGCCAGAGTAATTTATTTATCACAAATTCTTTCTCTTTATTTCAAAAACTTAAGAGTCTTGGTCCAAGATTACCTCGCATACATTAGCAACAAGGTCCTTTCCCAAACTACCTTGAAGCCATCGGGCCACTTGGACGAACGTATATCACCTCTTAGCACAAAGTAGCCTCTCTCATTTCTAATTCCACACAAGGTTCTCTTCAAACATGAATGTCCCTCGCAATTCTAGAAGGATGAACTACAATTATTACTCCGCTACCTTATTCGATATTTCTTTATTGTTTACATTTTTCATCGTGAGTATTATATACATAACGTTTGATTTGGCATAACCTCGGAACCGTGCATTGAGGAAAAAATAAAATGCCACCGTTACTATTATATCTAAAAATGTATCGTGTTTATTCCTTATCTTTAAGTTTTCATCGAGAAATTCAACAAATTGGAAGTTTATTACTGCAAAATTCTTCAAAGAATCATACATTTCAGTATTGATATTAGATTTGTTTAAAATCGCTATAATGTCTTCTGATTTATAGAAAATTTTTAATAAAAAAAGTGATGAACCCAAAAAATTTGAGGGCTATTTTTCTTATAGTGCTGACAACTTACTTTCCAATCTACATGATATTCTGTAGAATCGAACTATTCTATAATCGATTCTTTCTAGCATCGAGCCTAATATACTGGACTTGACCGTGCAAGCATATATATATATATATATATATATATATATATATATATATATATATATATATAGCTGGAGAAAAATTATTTTTCACACATCTACTCGAGAACTAGAATTTTCTCTTAGAAAAGTAGACTTTGCGTATATGTATATCTGATGTATATACATAATCGAATAGTCCGTAAAAATATAATTGCTACAGCTATAGAAAACTTAATAATAATAAAAATCAAATTCTAGAGCGCACAAATCAATTGCACGCGCACACATATATATCTTCGAAAAAACCTTCCCCTTCCCCCCTTTCTAGTGCGAGAGATTTGCCGTACATAGACGACGGGATATTATTGATATATATATAAGCGCACCCACGGTAAAATGAATGGGTGCGCACGTATAAAATGCCCGACTATAAATGTGGAGTATATATAGGCTGATATGTGAGCGGGGAATTACGAATGGCCACGAACGTGGGCGAAAGTGACCCGACCAATCTCTCTTGATGGGTTGATCTCGGACGATCTTCTTTCTTCGACGAAACTGCCAGCAGCGGTCCAGAAAGAGAGGGCGAGAGAGAGGGGGGAGGGAGAGAGGTTGATTTTTTTTATTCATAAAAAAAACAAGTTATAGTCGTAATTCACGCGCAGCGAAGGTTAAAAGGAGGCATACTATATAATAATGATAAAGAGGAAGCTCCCAGGGAATGAAGATTTTATGAACATCCAACGAAGCGGATTGCTCGGACGCGAGTTTGTGCCCGAGCTCGGTTCAGCAGGTTTTATATTGTTTTTTTGTTATCTCTATTTAATATTATTTATAATATTATTTAATAAGGCAATAGTTGCGAGAATAATATTGTAGAAAATGTAAGCAACTAAAATTTGTATAGGAATTGAAATGTAATACTACAAACTATCATACCCCTTAGAATTTAAAAAAAAACAGAAAGGATTTTCAATGTGAGAATAACAATAAATACCGATTAGAGAGAAACTCTACATTTTGTTTTTTACTTTTATGTAAAAATATGGATATTAACAATCCTCACAACAGCGGATTGCATCGTAAAGAAATATGATGTATTGCAGAAGGTTAAAAAATATTTGTCATGATTTTAATACGATAAGTACAAAATATTTACCAGCGAAAAAAATTATAGAAACAATTATAATATGAAATGAAATGAAAGTAAAATGGCAATGTAAAGAAGTCATATTTATTAAGAAAAATATAAGAATGACCAGCCAAGATGAGTAAATTGGGTCGTTATTATAACAAAGAAAACTAAATAAATTGCATGGTGGGAAAATAGTTTTTTTATTCCTAAAATAAACGAGAGTATAAATTGATCATAAACGGGCTTTGGATGAATTCACAAACCAATCGAAGATTAAAACAAAAGACTGACATCTAGCCTATATATTATTTTCTGAACCAATGGAGGGCTTCACATACCTTGAACATAGAGTAGATTGGAAAGTACGTGATTGGAGTCAAAGATTTTCAAGGAGTCTACCAGGGAACATATTTCGTTAGTTCTTTTTTTACAACTTTGTCAATTTTATACAATATCCCTAGTTAAATATCAGTAAGAATATAATAGGAACGAATGTTTATCTTACAGTACTTTGAAATCATCTAAGAATGATTTCTAATATGAGTGACGCTCTATATAGTAAAACAATAGCTTGTAATATTCAGAAGTTGCCTTTACGTTTAATTCTTATGAGAGTCAACAGAAGCCTCTATTATTTATCTAGTTCTAAATAATTATATCAAATTGTGGAATTTGTAACTCTGTATTTGTAATTCTGTATAATTGTAGAATATATTACTGCTATACATCTATTTACTGCGTCCTACGGGACTCAGTAACTCGGAAACCCGAGTTGATACAGTCAGACATTGAAGCAACCTTAAATGATAACGAATCCAATATGAACTGTCAATTCACCATTTAAGGAACACTCTGTAATTACACATATAATATACATATTGTATTTAAAGTAAATAGTAATTTTCAATATAAATTAAGACTAATGCAAGTATATTTTTTCTATTTACATTTCTTTTCATGTTGAAATTATTAGCACTTAACTTAATATAATCATTTATCCAACAGATGTTAATATATAAATATTAATCAACCGTCTTCATAGTTTTGATATATATATAGATTTCTTTGTATACTAGCTCACAATGCTTTTAGCGATGACTGGCCAACAGATGGCCATATCCAGCTACAACCTCTGACGAATAAAAAGAAGAGAGAATTGAGGTGGTTACCCTACAGTCCAGTTCTGAAAGAGCACATTATTTTTCCTTTAGAAACATCGAAAATTACTCATAGCATAAATTTTTCACACGAAGTTTTATTCGGCATACCATCGTTCCACTTCTGGTTACAAATAGAACAAAAATTAGGTTAATTATGATAAATTGATAATTATTTGAAATTTAACGTAAATATTTCTTATGCAATTATATGGATTAAAAGGAGAATTGAAGAAATGCACGTTAGTTCATCATGCTTGCTGTGACATTATATTATTAATTTTAATTTTGCTCGCGAAGCATTAGAATTTCTTTCCATATTTTTATCGGATGTTTGCTAAGTTTTATGAAAATTAATAGATAAAATAATATGATATATATATATATATATATATATATATATATATATATATACAGTTACATAACTGCACACGAGTACAATGATAAAGATATCTCCGTTGCTCCTCCCTTCAGATACATATATCAGCTACAGGTTCTCTCCACTTATCCTATATAATTATCCATAGGGACACATTGACCAATCTTGTCCGAATATCACTGCAGATTTATCCTATAGATATATATATATATATATATATATATATATATATACCCTTTACACATCTTTCGTAACATGAAATATTATCCATTGATCCTTTTGTATGCAACAGAAATGTCAGAAGAGTAGTAAAATTCATAATTATATTCTATTCAACTCATGGTACAAGAGAATATTATATAATAACTAAATGAAGAAGAAAAAAACTAAATATACAAAATTATAAGTTTGTAACTTATGGCAGGCTCTTTCTGATAATTATCATTTGGTTGAATCATTTTCGAACTGACATTAATTCTAGTAGATTCCATTACTACATTCTTATTGCTCATTGTCCGTAATTTTTTTTTGATTTGTTTGTTTTCTTGTTTGTTTTTTTTCACATTTATTCAACTCTCTATGGGGTTACTTGTACGTATAATGATCCAAAAGGAGATATCTTCGTCAACTCGGCAACGATCATATCTAAAGTTATTATATCGTGCATTGCATTATAAATGAAATCCGAGTATTCTGAAATTCTTGTGTAAACTGCCGGACGTATATTTTCCTGACAATTAGGCGGACTGGCAATTGCTATTCCAACGAGGTATGACTCTCTGTACACGAGTGGACTACCGCTGTCACCCTGCGAAGCATTATTTTTAATTTTTACAAAATCAGCATTTAGCTTATAAGACAAGTCAACGTCGTTATCGTTATTATGAAAATCATCGGTCGGCAACAACAACAAAAAACTATTGAATTACCGCGCAAGTTCCTTCCGGGCTGGTTGGATCGCGCTGCAGCACTTGGGCGCAGAGATTGTCATCCTGTATGCCGATGTCACCGTAGGCCGCGTTGCAGTTGTTGTTAGACATTATCACGGCCCTGGCGAATCTCAATCGGCCGTCGGACGATCCGATTCTCGCCGGCTCCACGGAGTTATTGGAGTAAGACAGTGTCATCACGTTATATCCGTAACCAGCGACAATCGCGATCTCACCTTCTAGGTGAACATCGTACGCAAATGTTTCCAGTCGCTTTAACGTTGGATCCTTAGCCAGTTTTAACGAATCCTTTAACTGAAATACGAATTTGCAGATATATGCGCCGGGTGTTTTTATTCAGCGCCTTCTATAATATATATTTGTTTTTTTCACACCCCAGAATGCGACTGGAATAGATGCGAAATTGACAAATTCTGTACGAAAAGCTGTACGAAGTGTGAGACGGAATTCATCCCAATGGGCTTGCACAGATCGGGAATAGGCAATGAACGATCCATTGAAGAAAATTGAAAACAAAAGTGTATTGGTGGATGAGCGCTAGGACCACAATGTCGTGGCTTAGAGTATAAACTTTTAAATATCAACACACTATCATTTATATATTTATTGAAACCATTGACAGAATAATGATATAAATAATTGAGTTAACAATAATTATATTTCTATCAGTCTTTACCTTTATTTGATCACAACTTGATTAAATAAATAATGTTTGTCAAAGTTTCGATCTCAACAGAATTCCTCATCAGGGCAAAAATTTTTTCATTGCAATAGATGGTATGCCGAGACTGACGAGAAAATCACCATGACATTTAATTCAGAATCCAATAATACAAAAGTAAATAAATATGAGAACCATATAAAAGTTTGAGTTTTGAACAAATAATAGGCAATTATTGCATATATAAAAAGAAAAAAGGAGCATTACAATTTAAAAACGTCATATACTCATTTTTTAATTTTCCTGCATCAATTTATCTATTTATATTATTTTTCTCATTCTGAATCAGTACCGTTTTAAATAACAATCTTTTATTTTCATTATTTTCGTCGTCAAAAATTTTTACAGCTTCATAATTAAAGGCACGAGTATTATTTGTTTCAGTTTATATGTGCGTATAAAAAATTTAATTAAACAATCATACTGATGTTCATATAAGCGTCTTCTTTATTTTCTGACTGTGTGGTCAATATATTTCTTGTTATATTTTAAATAAAAGATTTTCTATACAACAGTAAATTTTGCATAAATTCCATAACTGTAATAAACAAGAGATGCAAAAAACGTTTTCTGAATTTCTTCAATAATGGACTTATTTATTTAATGAAGTTGTGAATAAATAAATTAAAATACTCACAGAAACATCGTTAATCTCAGGGTAATTATTTACATCATCATATAGCAATACTTTTACGTGACAGAGTAATATTAACAATTTTTTATTCTTGTGTGTTTCAATTTCAACTCTGATCACCTAGACAAATATCTCGGATAACTCCCGAAATTAAATTTGAAGTAAAAAAAGTGGATATGAATTATCGAAAAATCGTGATTCCCACAGAATTTTTGCAAGGCAATCTATTAATAGTTGTCTAATAATGATTTTTTATTTTTAAAGAAAAAATATTTCAAATTCTATAATATCTAATAATGTAAAAAAACATTCTTATCACGACTTCATAAATTATTGAATATCGAAGAATGGGAAAGATTCTAAAAATGATGGATCGTTTAAAAAGTATCTCCCCCCCCCTGTATATTTGGTCAGGTAATTAAAATATAATTTTATAATTATGAAAGTTCATATTTTACCCTAAGAATGGCTATGTCTCCGACTAAACGTATGACGGGCGTAATGACATTCTGATAACTTCTGTGTATATATATCTTCTTCACTCGACTTATCACTGAAAATTTGTGAGGATTTTTCTCGTCCAAAGTATTCGCAATAATCACCACCATTTGCTGAGTAAACACTTCGGTTTGGAAATCGAAAATGCAATGGGCAGCGGTAATAACGTGCCAGTCGTCCATTATTCCACCTCCGCACAAGTTCTCGCCGTCTAATTGCAGGGAAACTTGGTACTTGAACTGATACTGCTCCGCGAAATTTCCCCCGACAATTTGTTCTCCCTCGAAACCCATAGCTAAAAATAATAATTAGGGCTTTGTAAGATTCACCGGGCGCACTACTATTTCTCGGAGGTGAAAATAGCGTCAAGAAATATTTTTTTTTATCTCTATAAAAAAGAAATTTTGCTAATTCGCGATAAATACGACGGGATGGTATATGAACGTAAAGATGTAATTACAGGTAGAGTAAACAATTTGTTAAAAAATTTTATGTAAAAAAACAAAATTCTAATACGAAATTCCAAAATTGCTCATGAATTATCCACTTATTGTCTGTAACAAAGTTGCAGGTATATTATAATAATAATAGACGTATAATTGTGTAGTGTCAATAAATGAATTGTAATAGACGTTCAATAGCAGAAAACGAAAGAAGCTATATAATGAATAGGAAAAACTACGATAAACCTTCATGAAAATTTATTGAAACCATTTTATTAGAATTATAGATTCAAATAATTAATATAAATCAGGTATACTGAAAATGTTTATATATATAAATAATAAATCAGGTATACTGAAAATGTTTACTGGAGAAAAGAATGAAATAACCCCCCGTAGGAAGTTAAATTAACTTTGGAACAAAAGTTAAACATTTTTTTAAACGTACTAGAAAGCTTGCTACCAACAATTAATGAGCAGTAACCATTAAATTTTAAATCTCAAAACAATTTAAAGCTACTTAAACTTCCACGCCAAAGTATTATCTCACTTCATTAAGAACCATTTAAATTCTAAATATTTACCTGCATTATCCATAAGAAGATGTATTAAAATGAGGAAATAAATAAAAATATAAGATTTCATGTTGTGTGACGTTTCGACTTATCTACAGAAAACGTTTTTTCTGAATACATCCATTCAGCAGAACGAGTTAAATAATATATTATCTCAGTATAAACTACACATCCGTTCCCAACGCTCTCACTAACTCTTCTCACCTTTATTACATAAAATAGAATTTCTGATAATAAAAAAAAAAAAAACAATAAGTTCATAAAAGTCTAATTGGATAGATAAGCGGTTCATGAATAAATCAATGAAACAGTCATTACATTAATTTTTATTTTAAATATCGATAAAATTCGCTAAATTTTCATTAAATTTCATTAAAAATTTTCAGGGTCCTTTTTATTCGCCTCGCACTTTATCTCTTTTTGCTAATAATTAAAAGACAATTATTACTATCTACATGATATATAAATACATAGATAGTTTATTTTGCATCTATTGAACACATAGTTGGTAAATTTCCAAGTGTTTTATTTTCGACGAAATCCATAGTTTGATAGTACGATCGATGTATGTTATCCACAGATGTTGGTGCTACATTTAAATGAGGTCGTTTTTATTAAACTATACATTAATTCCAAGATATTTATGCCAACTTGCGATATAATACTATCTGATCTTTTGATGCAGCTAAACAATGAGCCATAGCTACAAAAAAAAAACAGAAAAACTGTCAATTATTGAGATTCAGCGTTTGTTTATTCTGAAAGTCAGCAACACAAGCTAACATTGACTGTTAGTCAAATAGTTCATTTTTTTAATATCCAAAATTCAATCGATTTTCTTCGTTAATAAGTGGAAGGAAAAAAAATACAGGTAATTTATGTGTCGTAAGAAAAATAAAAAAAATTAAAGAGTTAAATTTATTGAAACGTTGAAAAAAAGTATTTAATCAAAAACATTTAAATTAAGTTAATAAATATTTATCAGAAAAAGTTTCAGAATATATAAGTAATAAATTATAAAAATTGTAATTTTAAATACTTTCCGAACAGTGTTATCTTATTGTCATATGATAGATCACCATTAGATATTTGAATTATAATATAAACATGAATTATCGATTACCCAAGCCAATATTCTTATAAAGCTAACTATGTAAAAATATTAAATGCATTAATTGAATGTATTCATAAACTTGTCTTATGGAAAGTATTGACTACCAATTCCTATTAAAATTTTAATAAAAATACATTCATTTTACTAATAAGAAAAATAATATATATATATATATATATATATATATATATATATATATATATAATATAATTAATATACTAATAAACACTACTAAATACATTCTTAAGCTTAAAGCAAAGTAATCAATATTATTGAATGCCAAGAAAAAAAGCATAGGTATTAATTTTATACATCTATCTTGGTAAAAATCATTAAACGTATAAATAAAAATTTGGGTGTATTGCACGTTGTTTTTTATAGAAATTTCATTATGTGAAAAATAGCTCGCAACTTTGCGACCCGACTGGGATATTGTTCTCGGCGAACACCTCGGTAATACACAGAGTACAGTACATCTAAAACTATCGGTTGTCCGGGCCCCATGTCGACGCAACCCGCATAATCTGACTGTCAAAGAACCCCTTCCGATTTCGACTCGGCAGTGTCGGTGGGTAAGCCAATCGGCCAATAGAGGGCGTGCCGTGGCCACCTGGTATTGAATCGACTGGCTGGCGAGCAATGTGTAGCCCGCGAAGGCGGGCTAATCATCGATACAATTAATCCAACCACGTGCAAACAAACAAATCTAAAGCCACTTTCCGTAGATCACTGATTTTCCGAATCGAACGTGTGGGAATACGGAGGAGGAGGTGGACCAGTGGAATGACTCGAATGTCTGTTGTATCAGCCCCATTGGCCGGCGAAACCGGGATGCAATCGAGTTTGATTGGATGGGAAGTATTGGACTAGCCAACGGATAGAAGAATTCTGGATACCAAAGGAAGGAGAAAATACGAAGGGCATAATACACTTGAAGCATCTAATTTTTCATTAGACACGCGAATGCTTGTTAAAGCGTTTAATCGTTGTTATTTCATCGGTGATCGTAAGAAAGACTCTGTTAGTTTAAGAGTCGAGAAAGAGCGCTTCGTTGATAGAAGATGAGTCGTGAATCGTATAAACATTAACTTAAATAAGCTTTCTAAAATTGAGATAAAATCGAGATAACTATATAATTTTCGTCTAAATTTTATTTCAGTCCTTAAAACGGAATCAAAGCTGCTCGAAACGTTGGACTCAGCTTATTGGGGTATAGGCAGATAAGTTACTCAAATTAAATCATCCTTTGCTAATCGTGTTTTTCTTTCAGAATAATTATAGTCGCAGAAATGTTATATTTCATACGAGTATGATTATAAACAAGACAGTCTGACTGTCATTCTAACAGGACTGTAAACCCGATGAAAATATTTGATTAGTTTGTTAAAAAAATAGGCAACATAAGCATTTATAATTTTATTTCAAAATAAGAGATTTCTCCAGTTGAATTTCTTCTTCAGTATTAATTCTCAATGAATTTTCAGGTTTTTCCTCGAAATATTCTTTTTTGTTTAAATATTCTAATTCTATTTATTTCCTTAATGAAATACCCTTAGCAAAAAAATTTATTAAAAAAGAGCTCTCTCGTTATTGAATCTTAAACTGCTGAATTCTCGTTTTAAAAATTTATCTTTAATCTCTTACAATTATAAATGATACAAAATGGTAATCTCTTCGGAGGTTTATTTATACTGTAAATAAGTAATTCTCTCAGTTTTCTTATTTACCGATAAGAAATTATTACATCATCAAATATTCATCACAATGAACATATATAAGTTCAGAAAATTACATATCTTCCGATAGCATAGTTTGAAAATTTACAATTTTAGTATTTACGTTTGGTATTGGCAATTTTTTACATAGGTTCCTACTTCTCGATGCCTTTTTCCTACCTTTTCCATACAGTCAGTTTAGGTATTTTTGGTTTTATCAGGGCTACTAGATTGTCGAAAAATTTCTTCCAATAATGATGCAGAGATCTTGCATTAAGAACACAATAGTCGTGTGGGGAAGACGGCCAGTTTAAAGCTACAAAGCTGAGTAATCTAATGAAGTTAACTGATGAGCTGAGTGTTTTACTCATCTGAGCTATAGTTACGAGGAAGTTTATTTGAAAAAAAGAACCCTTGTAATACCTAAATGTGTAAATGAGATTGTCATTATGCTCCATCAACTAATCTTCAAAGAAACTAAACTATTTATTTCAATTCAATTTATACACAATATTCATTAATGGCTTTTAGATGGTCTATGTATATTACAAATGCTAAAATAATGTTCAATTAATTTTATTTAGTTATTTATCATTTACACGAGAAAAATTATATGCAAGAAGAAAAATAATTTCCCATCATCAGTGTGTAGAAAGATACTAAAATTAATATAACTTTTTTAAAAAAATATTATTAGAGTAAAGTCATTAATAATAAATATTATTTTCATAATTAAAAATCCTTACCGTAAAGTAGATAAGGCAGGAAGTTTACAATACAGAATAAAAAAAATCCTAAATATTTTATCAAATATAGTCTACTGGGAATATATTATTTCAATTGAAAGTAACTAAGGATTTCCATTTTAAAATTTATGTAAACATTGCCATAAATAGAATGTTAGGTGGCGCTAAAATATTCAACAAAGATATATTTTTCGTTAACTCAACGAGAATTATTAAAATATAGCTATGGCATACTTTACTATTCTCCAACTCATTGGCCTGACTGAGAAAAGATTAAAAACGATTAAAACATAATTTTGACCCAAACAGAGTACAAAAAATCGTTCGTATACCGTCGAAAATGAGAAAAGGGGTGAGAAATAGGCTACGTAGAAATCACAAAGGAACGGATGCACATTGGTAATAATAACCCGGCGAAACCGGAAGACGATGCGCTTATTGGAAAATCAATAAGGCAGAATTAAATTAAAGCTGCTCGGATCGAATTATGAACGAGGCGGCGCGGTGCTCTGCTCGAGATCGATTCTCAAATACTCTCGGCAATGCGACTGTTCGAATAGAGCTCGCCGTATCTTTAGGCAGCCGCGTTGAAAATTAGTTTTTCTCTTTTTGTTCATACATGCGCGCAGCTTTACGAATTTCGAAATGCTCGGGACGTTTGTCCGCGCGACGGACGACCGATACTAGACGAAAAACAAAAAGCTAGATGAAAGAACAAAAAAAAAAAAAAAAAAAAAATGAAAATTACCCGATGCAATCCTCTCGCGAGGGGATTTCGCGTATATGCGGGAGGGACAAAAAGCGCGACATATAGGATTACTGATTTGATTCCATTGCCAACGACGAGTCGTACATATAGATTAATTAAAAAGGATCGGTGATAGCGCGGTGCGCGTCATTTGCAACGAGCCAATTTGCCTTTTTTGCGTTTCTTTTCTCTTCTTTTTTCAAACCGTTTTCGCTCTCTGTGAATGACAATATACTTAAGGGATTACAAGATTGAGAGAGAGGGAGAGAGAGAGAGAGAGAGCGAGAGACTTTTGTACTCTGTGTTTCCGTGCTTCATCCGTTTAATTGCCTTTATTTCCTTTAAATTACCCACCGACTCCTTCAATTTCGTTTTTCTTTTGTTTTCCTTTTGGATGAGTCACCCCTAATAGAAAAATTAATTTTGTCGATGCATCTGTCTTAATGAAATTAATAGATGTTTTTTGCATACACCAATTAATGTTCATATAATAATATAAATTTTTACCGATCCACTACAATGGCATTTCAAATTAATTTATTTGAAAATATTGGTGAACGTTGTGGCCTTTATGCTTTCATTATGAAAAGTTAATCGGCAAGGAAAATGTCAAAACTTATATTTATAAATGGTAAAAAAGTATGGAAAAACATGGAAATTCGCATATCAGAGCATCATTTTTTATAAAATTAATTAATATTCGCGCCAGGATGAGTTTATTATAATTTCGTCATAAATTTGCGTTCATTGAATAATTGTATTTCAGACTTTTGCATAGATAACGACGAAATGTATATTATATTTAAATTATTAGTATCGTCTCGTTCGACCGACGTCGATTTCACGTAATTTCGCATTCATGTTTGTATATACTGTTCATTTTGAATTTATTACTTGAAATTTCTATATTATATATATATATATATATATATATATATATATATAATATATATATATATATATATATATATATATATGTACATATATATGGTACCAACAAATATATATAGATATGTACATATTAATTCGTGCACTCAGAAATTTTGCATCGGGAAGAAATCAACCCCATTATCCGCAATAAGAATACTCGCCGTTGTTATGCACCATTATCGCGTCGCAGTTTATTAAAACGTCTAGGCCGCTTTATATAATAATTGTCGCGCAATTATGGTCGTGATAATTAAGGACACTTCCTCGAGCATTCTTCGCGAATACCGACGCCAGACGTGAGTTTAAAAAATTTAGCACCAAATCCTCTTATGTATACACACGCAGAAACTGGGCCGAAGCTGTACAAGAAATTCGTGCGCTCACCTCTGTATGTTAGAGTAGTATGGGAGAAAGAGCAAGGGAGCGAGAGAGAGAGAGAGAGAGAGAGAGAGAGAGAGAGAGAGAGAGAGAGAAAACACTGAAAACACCGTCGGGCATTTTGAGAGGGAAGAAATTCTTCCGTATATAATAGTCGCTCTTGTCCCTCGGGTACATAATCAATTGTTATTGCGCTCGCCGTGACGAATCGCTGCACGCGCACGCCCTTATTACTTCAGATTAACGGCCCAATCTGCTGGTCTCGATATATATTAACGTAACGCGAATTAATTGCGCTCACCCGCGAATTATATAGCAACGTATCTATGCAGCATCTCTTTCTTTTTAATGACGAAAAATTATTAATGATGATCAAATATGATTGTAATATATGCGCGTGACAAAGATAAAGTCCACTTGAAGTGTAATATTGCGTATATTCATAAGAAAAATGTATTATTATTATTAATTCGTCGGTTGAAATGCATATTATATACTTCAAACGCGACTACGCTGCTATCTATGGCGATTTATATAAATGCTGGTTTAATGCACTGTAATTAAGACCTGATGTTTTAAGGCTACTGCTCAGTATTCATATTTACTCGTAATACGTGTGTGTGTGTGTGTGTGTGTGTGTGTTATATATGCAGCATATAGCCAAAGGAGAAATTATAATTCCTATAAATGACCATTGAGTTAACTGCATAATAAATCATTGAAAATCTAATTGTATTTAATTATAACATTTCATTAGGTCGTTCTGTATGTCGCCTTCTTCCTTTTTACTCATTTATCGAATACTATGGAAAATGAATTTAGATCTATTGATCTAGTTATCGTTTTATGTCAATTTAGTTTCAACGTTGTTTAATCATTGAAAAGTCTTTAATCATTAACAATTTAAAGAACCAAATATTCTGCCGTTGCAAGATAGTGCATATTTATATAGAAAACAGTAAGACTCCCTTAATGTGTAATGTAAACTATATATTTTATAATATTTCACTTCATTTGAAATGAGAGTAAAAAATTATTAATGTATTCGATGTTGTATTCTTTGTAAGAACCAAATAAATATATTATGGAATATTAACTTACGTGGCAAAATAGAAGTACATAAAGCAAACAGGTTCATTAACTCACCTGGAACAAAAAGAACATCATGATTATGAATAAGCATTTTAAAAAAGGATTATGTAAAAGTATCGTTTTGCATAATTTTTATTTGATCCTCGTTAAAGAGAGTCTAAGCAGTATAAATTAAAATGATTCTATGAAAATCGTAGAGGCAAGAAGTTGTAATCAAAATTTCTTGCAGCTCGATAAAAATTATAATCGAAGATGTAAGGCGTGCTTTTTACCACAATGGTATGTTGCCTTTACAGTAACTGTACATTACTGAAACAGTCCACATGTCCTTGGATATGTTGATGACGCCTAGGTACGGTAAAAGAAATTTCAATTACCTCGCAAATTAATCTAAAGTTTAATTCTTGTGCGCTACTTCGATTTTATATAACTGACCGCAAGCTGCTAGAAAACAATGTCAATTAATTTCAACGCACAGATCATCCGCAGCCTCGCGGATTTTTCGTCAGACCTAAAATTTTTACAATTTTCCAGCAACAAAAAAAGTTCCCCACGTAACGTATGTCGCGCGCGATTATCCGGAGAGGTTAACAAGTGCGGCAGCAACGTGTGGCTAAAGCTCGGCAAAATTAAATTTCGCAAAACTTAGTTTTTCGCTATGCTTTTCCCGTTAACCCGGCTTCTCCCGAAATTCATCTTTCGGTCATTGCACCCTCTCGCGGAAATTCTCTTATCGAGCGGCGACTTTCCCGAAACGTTAAACTGGTGCGAGCAAGCGCGCGTATATACATATTGCTCCTCTGTCCGTTTACGCGTCCGAGCATAAAGTGCAAAAGCTACAGGCCTTAGTGGATATGACCCTATTACCCTGGTGAGGCTATTTCATTACTCTATATATATATATGGCGCAGAAAATGACCGATTCGCGGGGTGCGAACATGGCCGCACGAAAATGCAACGTTTCCCTAGTAAATGCCGAGGATTCATTTCCTGAAAGGCATAAAGATATTTCCATTCGATGGGGGCACATCTTCTTTAATTTATGAAGAATTAAAATGAGAATCTAACGATATAATTAGATATAGCATTTGTATATATTGGATCTGTAACCTAAGAAGTTCGTATTTTTTATGAAAGCTAAAAATTTATTTCACTAAAAAAATGAAAAATTTAATTAGTTTTTAAAAATATTGTCTATTGATAGCTGCTTTTGAAATTATTATGGACACAATGATGAACGTGGGGTGGCGGATTGTCAAGTTGGATAGTGTCTGGTATTCCATTCTAGACATTCTAAGCGCGTCAATTGTGTTCGATAGAATGGTCCATCGATTGTTTGATGTAAACTCATTATTATATCGGAACTTTAAGATTATTAATATTTCTCTAATAATATGTAATTGAACTTGCGTTATTATTCCAATCACGTGACTAAAGCTCAATGGCTTACGTTGACTTTAGATTAACTCATACCTGTATCTCTTTTTCGCTTTCCCATACTCGTCCGTTTCTACTGTTTACCACATTGATTAGAATTTATTGTTTTTATATTTAATTTTATTCGTAATTATTATTTTCTTGTGGCTGAAAAAACTGAGTTCAATTTGTTCAAAATAAAAGATAAGTTAGACAACGGAAATCCATACGTACTTAATCCTAACTTTCGAAAATCGAAAGCTGCCTGTAGTATCTTACAACATGTTCATGAATAATTTATTACGTATGTCGTTACTTCGCCTATGTCAGTTTTATTTAATTTTCTATTTTTATATTTATATGTCTTATTTTACATATAATCTTTATACACTTCGGTCCTTGCCCTCTCAAAATCTAATTACATACAATTATAGATTTTTTCGAATTGACTGAAAATTTAAAGAATACAATAACAGTGAAATTGATTCGGAATGGCCTAAAGACTAGCGTGAAAAAAAAATTTTAATTAAACGAAAAATAATTCTTGTCCTCTTTTTTTCTCTATTTATTCTATACATAAGCTACGTAGATTATGGCATCCCAGAGTGGAACTCCAGTTTTATTTCCGGAATAAATTTAATAGCTTTTTAAATGAGCAATAAAAATTCGCAATCAATAAAATAATTCGATTAGATATCTCGTAATACTGTAACGGCTATTAGACATCGAAAAGCTGGAATTGAAAAAGAAAGAGAAAATCAGCAATCCCAGTTCTCTCGGTTTATTTTTTCCCGATATATATATATATATATATATATATATATATATATATATATATTAATTTATGTTAATTGTATTTAGAATGTTAATTGTATTTATTTAATGTTAATTGTATGTAGAACAGCTTAACTAGACTTTTAACCCTTTTATTCATATCGAAATTATATATTATATCATTTCTATATGTATTGATTAATAATTTTAAAATGTTTAGAGAAGTACAGAGTTTGAAATATAGTTCGAAAAATACTGTAATTTACTGCGATTTTACATCAAGTTCCATTTTTCTGATAGATTTTTTTTTAAACTACGTTTGATTTTCTTTAATCTTAGCGCGACCGTAGCTTATACCATGTACTTCAGATAGAATTTTTGTACTAGGCAAGTAGTTTATATAAATGTATACATATTTCCATCGTAAGTTCAGCTTCATTTTCATATGTAACTTATACATATAAACACACTGAAGAGTAATATTATATCTAATTTAAACGTTTAAATAATACCATTTATAGTCGAATTTTCGTAACAAAGAAGGTTTTATTCAAAATCCAAGTCAGATTTTGAATAAAAACGAGTCTCGATACCAATTTTTTAAGAAAAAGATTCCAACTCGGATTTTCAATGCAGGCAAATCCAAACGAAAGTTTTAAATAGTTTAACGCGACTTAAATGTACGGTGAAAATTGTCTCCATTCAAAGTCCAAATTGGAATTCTTTTCATAAAAAATCCGCGTTGAACTCCGTTCGAAATTCGAATCTAATCCCCATTTAAAAATCCGTTTAACACAAGTAGAAGGCATACAGGAAACGTACATTAGAACATCACTACCTCCTTTACATCCATAGCGCTACAATATAGGCTATGATTTCAAATCACGTTCACTGCAATTCTCGCGCCAAATTCGTAAGCAAATAATTCTTAAAAGAAGGAGAGAAATAGAATAGCGTCTCAACGCACGACCTTTGCCAAAGGAATCATACATCGATCCATTCCGTCCGCGTCCGTGGCGACGCGACGCTGCGCACCATCGCGCGGGAAGTGCGGTAAAAAATTTGACGAGCGCATTATCGAGCACGTGCTCCACTCCCCTTCATCGTCTCTATTAAGAATTTTTAAAAGGGTGGACATTATATATATATATATATATATATATATATATATATATATATGCACTTTATATATCGCAGTAAAGTCAAAAGCCCAATCGATATCGAATAAATGCGACGATGGCGAACGCCAAGTCCGACGGTGGACTACTGTGCAGCTGTAATGCCACCGTTATAGTCGTAAACTGGGAGAGAATACATATATATGGAGGTACCGTCTTCATCAAGCCCTCAATTTTCCCGAGAGCATCATTCATAGCCGAGAAGAGAAATAGACGGTGTAATTATCGCGCATCCTCGCGTCACGCGTTTCTACCCTGTTCTACGTTAAACACACACACACACACACACACACACACACACACACACACACACACACACACACACACACACACACACACACACACATAGTTCAAGATTATTGCCGTGCGCTTTTTTCGCGTAAACGCTTTTACGGTATATATATATATATATATATATATATATATATATATACATTTTAGTCGTTAAAATTACTAACCCTAACGCGTCTCGGCGATTTCCCCATATGGCGACTGCCTTCTTCCCTTGATTCTACCGCACGATGACACTTGTTTCACTTTTTCTGCTGAATACGCGTTATTCATTGGTCTCGAAAATTACGGAAGCAACATTTTCATCCGTCATACTTCAAATATGAAAAGAAGCATATCGACGAAAAAATTAAGTGTGTGTATAACCGTACGAGAATTGCATCCAGTGTGGAGACTGACAAACACAATACACTTGGAACTCTAGGGTGATACGAATATAATAAAAAATAGCAAAATTTTCTTACACTCATCTCAGTCTCTGGATCTATCCTAAACGCACGAAAATAGACCTTAGTTTTTAACAAAAAACAGTGGAAATTCTGTTTTCAATTTCTCGTGCGAAAATGCAACGAGAGTCAAAATTCTTCAGTAATTATTATATTAATATAAAAATAATTTATCTACTCATTCGTGATTTCTGGCGTAGCAGGCAGGAACGTGGTATAAATTTTAAATACTTAAATCATAGCAACTTTTTCGGCGAAGCGGAACCTGATTCGCCGCATCCTAAAACCGACACTGGCTGAAGGAAAGAAAAATTTTATTGCAAATGAAAACTGACCAAAATCAGGACAGGATACGCATGGGCAGGCGCTCAGCATTAAGAACATACGCTGCCCTAATCGTCGAAAATTATTCACAAACAGTTTGCAGGAATTGTCGAGATTACTGAGTTAATAATTTTAATCCGTCGGATTTAAAATTACAGATAGAATAATGAGAAAAAATATCTGAAATTCTGATTAAATTAGAATCGAGTTTTTTAATTATATAATTTATGCACGCTGAGAACACAGTAAAATGTAATCGTGATTCGGAAAGCTTCACTTAAGTTAATTTTAGTATATCAATAAATGTATTCTCTCGTTATTTGATAATAAACAACAGTGCTTTTAGAGTAGTAACCCATTTTTCTTCTATATATATTTTCATCATTGTCAGTTATACTTAGAGCATCAAAACTACTTTATATCCATGTCCGTCAAGAGAGTAAAAATAAAACATTGATATAAATGAGAAAAGTTCAGCTACTTCTATTTCCGGGCTTAAAGTGCAGGATCGAAGAATAAATTTTATAACGCATCGTGTATACTCCGTAAATATGAATAAATTCATTATACTTGTTTACGTTTTCTTTTTTTAGACTTTTTATATTTAGATTTTATCTTTGAACTATAGTCTACAATGTATAAAGAAAAATGAAAAAAGCGCATGTTATAAAATAAAATGTGAAAGTTAATAAAAACCTATATTTATATATATATATATACCTATAAATCGGAAACTCTGTAAAATGGAGCAAAGAAAAAGCATAGAGAGTACAAAAGAATCGTCGAGAATAAAGAGAGAGAGAGAGAGAGAGAGAGAGAGAGAGAGAGAGAAATACACCTCGACGTACGTAAAACCAATAGTTCAATGCTTTTATATATATATATGTACATCCGAGCTGTGCGCAAGACAGGTGCAGCATTTAAGCTCTAAAGCACGCGCGTACATGCTCGACCAACCCGGTTCTTTTCTTTCAACATAGGTTACTCTCTCTCTCTCTCTCTCTCTCTCTCTCTCTCTGTATATATATATATATATATATATATATATATATATAATGGCCGGAAAGACTGTTTTCATCCGCGTCTCTCGAACAAATAGAGCGGGTCTAAAGAGGTAAAACCACGGGCAACGGGAGGCGGGAGAAATATTCCAGTAAATATTGAAGAGCACCGTTTCAATTTAACACACACCGAAGACCGAGTGCTCTGCGCCGAACTTTTTTCAGAGCCCGCCCCTTCCTCTTCCGCTACCCCCCCCCCCCAAGTATCCAAACTGCAGACATGGATTCACGGCTTTTCCACGCGACGACGAGGATAGGAAGCAGGTTTTCATACCATTTGACGAAGTCGTTTGAAATTAGAAAGAACGTTAATAAAACGGAGTAATTATTCTCGATCGGTAAAAATTGGATTCGTCAGATCCTTAAGGACGAAGTAAAAAATACTTTTAATTTCGGTAAAAAAAATATTTCCACCAAAATAAAATAAATTATCTTTGTATTCTCTGTTTCGTTCTTCGTCCCACTAAATATAGATATAATGCTTAAATCTATAAAACTGCACCGTTCGGTACATCGGTCGATTAGTAACTCTATATATAATAGATTGTAATCTGCTATGTGCCGGGACGTTCAAGCTCATAAAGTTAACTTCGAGGAAGCTTTTACACATTCTTCATATCATGAATATGGAAATAGGAAAATTCCATGTTGAACGATGGAAATGTGACAAATTCGGCTCCTAAATTCAAGTAGCTCTTAGAGTAATCAATGGACCAACCGACTTTCCAATCGACATATATCAGTATATATTTGTCGAAAGTTACAAAGAAATCTCGAAGTTTTCGACTTTTTAAAAAAAATTTTCTCCTTACTTATGAAAAACTTGTTTAAAAAACGCAGATATTCTATCACAATTATATACATTAATAAATGGACATGGAATTAACTTTCAAAAAACTAGATTGGATGAACGAATAGAGCAGGGACAATTACTGTATATATTCCTGTCGATTAATCATCATGTCTACAATATATAATATTCAATTAATTTATTACAATATATATTCAATTAACCATACATTACGGTATGGTTAATTGAATTGACAAATATCATAATACCCCGTTTCTGATCTCAATTATGATATATTATGTCACTACGTAATTCATCAAGTGTGTATAGAGATTGTTAAATTCAATATGTATTTTATTTAAAGTAACATAAAATAAAGTAAAATAAAATTGAATACTTAAAATTAAATTAAACTACTCTAAAAATTAAAAAATACAAATAAAAATGCATAATATGTATGCGGATCTTTTAGGATAGTCCTATGCGCAAAAAAATTGTGGATCAGATTGAATCAAGACCATCAGAGCATCCAAAGTAGCCAAAGTGAGAAATCCATGCCAGTAAGCTAAAGGACCAGAAGAGTTTGTTCTACAACGAACCGATGGAAAAGGGTCATGCAGACCATGGAGTCTTCCACCGAGCATAATTTATGCGTTTAAATCGAACACTACGAGAAAAACGTCTAGACTGGAAGACCAGACACAAGACATTAACTTTCCATCGTGAAAATCCTCGATCCTACGTTCATTATTCTGTCAAAAATCATTTGGAAAACAGCGAATGGAAAATTCACCCGCCTAATAATACAGACTTTGCTCGGACCTTACCCCTTCTGACTACCACTTATTTCGCTCGATGCAGAATGCGTTCATCCGTATACACTTCGCATCCCCTGAAACTTTCTAGAACGGAATCCAGAAATTGCCGGAATTATAGGCAAAAGCCACAGCTGGTGATGGACAACGTTTTGAATAATGGATTTTTTTATTTCGGTATATTGCAATAGAGCCACAACTTTTCATAGAGAATACGGATTTTCTAAGTGACAGATCCAACAGATTAATCTGAAACGTGTCCAAATATATATCACACTGTATAATAAATATTGCAATACGATTTATTTTTACGTATATAAATAATTTAATGAAAAATGAATTTAAAACAAAAACAAAGAAAAATTTTAATGATCGAAGAACGCGAATAATTATCTAAGTTTTCTTCGATAAACTATTTATGATACCGTCCTAATTTGGCTTTACTATTTCCTGTATATCAATTTCAGAACCCCCAACCCCACTCCCCTTTCCAGCGTATTTTCCTTTGCTCGGCTCTTAATTGACTTGATATATATAGATATATTATATATTATATATATATATATATATATATATATATATATATATGTAAGTAATACATATACATACTCGTAAACGGAGCTTCAGCGTAGCTGACGCATACCGCACGCGACCTCCGGCTGCTGCCTCTGCTGCCACCGCGTTACCTGCTAATTATTTCGCATTGATGGATCATGCAGCGGGAAGCGATTTATCAACTGACGCAGCGACTCGCCGACGGTGGACCCTACTATATATAGGTATATACACATATATAGTAAGGTGCATCAAAATTATTAAGAACCGTATAACGTAACCGTCACGATGGCGAGAATAACATCCACCGTCCAGCCCAAAGTATTATATATTTTATATAGGAATAATGATCAATGTACATTATTATCCCAGCCAATTGCAGAGCGTAGAATTTACACATACGGAATTTTATAAAATGAGAAGTTAAGGGGAGAGTTTTCGCTGGTTTTAGTTAATTTCGTTCAGCAAGGAGAAGGGCATAAACGGGCATAAGCATCACTGTTCTTTTTTGTACATATATCTTATTTCGGCTTTCCGTTTTTCAGTGGCGCCTGCTTTTTTTTAGAACCGTCATACGCACACTATCTAAAAATCCCGTCCATCTTCGCGATATTGCAATCTGGACGCTGTGATTGGATAATGAACGCACACACGCGCGCGCGCGCGCGCAGACACATCTGCATATTCGTATATACTCTGATCGATTCTAATTAGTTACGCTGCAAAGTTATTTCGGAAACATAGTATATATATATATATATGTTAGAATCGATTCCGTAAAGTCGAGCGAGCAACCTCATATATATAGGAGTATAGCAACGACGGTGAAATGGAGCGATTATTTTTGCAATCTGTCTTTCTCCGCGGGTTGCTAACCCAGAGGGAAGGAGATTGAAATATCGGAGAATTGTAAGATTCTTCCCCCGTGCACACGAAGATTCGTTTATAATCAGTTATTTATGTATTTAGTTGTATTTAATTAACCCGGAGCGCGATCGAACGTATCATTATAAACATATAAATACTTCGAAACATAAATATTCATGCATTTTTAATCCGTTTATACTTATTTAAATAAGGTAAAATTTAGGTCGTTCTCTGTCGGACTCTCGAGAAATGTGTTGCTAACGCACCCGGATAGTTTAATGACAATTTCATTGCCTGGCACTCGGTGAAAATTTATCGTACCTTTCGGGGATCGGAAGAGTTATTTAAAGAGCTTTACAATATAACATTTTAAATAAAAAATTTAACTTCATTACTCATTCGTTTATTTGACACGATTTCAATCGATTTTTAAGCTAGTTGATAAGAGCTTTTTAATGAAACTTTGATTATCGAACGGCTCTCTTGTTCCGCGATAACGACATCTGGTGGCTGGACAATGATAAAAATTCGAGCAATTACACTGATCCTCGTAGAAAATTAGACTAAAAAATTGAAAATAAATTCAATTCCCCACTATTTTTAATAAGTTGAAGTTTACACGCGATTAGAACATTTTCTAATTCTCCGAGGACATGGCAAAAGTACGCGAGTCAATTCGTTTACGTATAAATAGGATGATTTTCTATCTGCTTTTCTGGTTACTATATATTACTTGACAGATTCTCGGCAGGTTATTTTGCTTTATATAATAATAATAGAAGATTTCTTCAGAAAATGACATTTTTACGTCACCATGAACGCGTCCTCTGATTTTTCAGTCTTATTCTCTCTGATTCTTCAGACGAATAATTCGCTAATCGTATTTTATGTATAGATCGTTCAAATTTACAATAAATAAAACAATAGAGCACATTGATAATAAAAACATTTTTTATAAATCTAACATAATAAAAACCATAGATAAATAAAAAACAGAAAGATAACGAAGCTTATAGATCGTCACGTTTGTTATAAACGTTCCTTATTCCAATAAATAAAAGATAACGATCTCATTTCTATTATCTCTTAAATTTATTTACAGACCATCAATTTACTAGGGAAAATAAAAAAAATCCCAAAAGAAAGAAAAAAATACAATGGCCATGTGTCTTCCGATAAAGCGGCGATTACGGCGGTTTACAAATTTTTTGCACTGGGAACAAAAAAAAAGAACCGGGTGATCAATATTCCGCAAATGAACGAACAAATTGAAAGCCCCCTCCCTCGAAATTTATCGGGGACGCGAAACGAAAATTCATAAGGCTGCCAAGCTTCGAAAATTCATTTTGAACCTTGCGTATACGCACAATGTGATGGAATGCTGTACAAGAGGACGTATATACGTATATATAGATATAGGATCGGGCTTCCGTGTGTCATTCGCTAAGATTGCCGCAATATCTGTTGTTATATATATATATATATATATATATATATATATATATATTATGTGTGTGTGTGTGTGTGTGTGTGTGTGTGTGTGTAGGCATCGCGACGAGAACTGTTTAATTAGTCGGCCAACGCGCTGTCGCGCTTTTATATATAAGCCAAAAAATCTGAAGTAGAGTGGAGGAAAAAAGAGCGTTCTCTACGAGATTATAACGAATAGTGTCCGTCGTCCGATAAATCCCGCGTTAGATCATCGGTCAAAACAATAAACCACGTACGCATATATAGTGTGTGTGTGTGTGTGTGTGTGTGTGGTGTGTGTGTGTGTGTGTGTGTGTGTGTGTGTGTGTGTGTGTGTGTGTGTGTGTGTGTGTGTGTGTGTGTGTGTGTGTGTGAAAAAAGAAGGACGATTTTGTCATGGATTATCTTGACGGTAATTCAACCTTATTTCATTTCAATCAACATATGCCACAGACTGTTGTAATATAGATATTGTCAAAATCATCAAGAGCATCGGATAAAATACATTAAATGTATATATACATGAGTGTACAGTATTCTATCGTTTTTTTTTCGCTTATAATTTTGACTTTTCAACTTTCGAACAAATGAGTGATTTGAGTAAATAAAATATTTTAAATATTAATCTTACCTTCGATGAAAAGCACAAGATTCAATAATCGAGCTTTTAGTAAAATATTAACAGAGAAAGTAACAAGTTGTACATTTGTAACTCAAAGTAGTAAATTTCATTCTGAACTTTTAACTGGCAACAGATACGAGAGAGCACAATTACGTTTAGCTTTGATCATCGAACAAATGGTTCTGGTTTAACAATATCAATATTTAATCGCGAAAATTGCTCGCAATTCTCGAATTTATGGCCCAATATTAAATGAGAATATGGTTTGCAAAGAAACGCGAGCGTTTACCTATAGAACAAAAAAATTCATATACGAGTATATATTGTGCGCTTATGGAAATACTACCTTCTATAAATTCAACGTTTTATCAAATACAACGGAAGAGGTTACCGGAGCGAAACGCAAATCTGCTCAAAAGTTTATGACTTGCGGCACGTTTGTGGAGGACGCGGCGCTACGACTGCGTCGGGATTTTTTCAAGAAAACTTTCATGCCTTTTACAGCGACTTCCTCTCACGGGAAGAAGCGACGTTGAAAGCTCAAGAATAGAATAATTACTTACCTGCCTACATTTTACCGCATACAAATTTATTTTTAACTGCAATCATTAATCTTACGATGTAATTGTCATTTTCAGTCAAGAGAATCTTTGTAAAGATGCAAAAGCTCCTCATTCAGAAATTCGATATTTAAGTAAATTCTGTACTTTTTAGTAAAAGTGATTGTGTATCTGCTAATTAGAAACAAGTAAAATTTTCAAAAATCGTCAATTTAATAAATATTTACAAATGTTATTTAACATACTACATTATTTTATTATTAAAATTATATTTACATTACTTTTCTATCACTATATATTGATTTAAAAAAAAAAATTAATTTCCCCGGTTTTTTATTTCTTGAGTCACTGATATTATCACAAAATTTAAGATATCGAAAAAAAAAGAAAAAGAAATCCCAATATCATATGAAAAGTTCCGTATTGAGAAAACTAAACAGAACGCTCCAGAACGACCGAAATTACGTAGTTGCTATCTAGCGCGCATCGGCCGCGGCGGCTGGCGTCGAAAATCATAAGGAATGCACAATCTAGAGATCCTCGATGAGCGATAAGTCTTCTTTTCATCTGGAAAGCTATCTATATATCGCTTCTCTGCCTATATATATAATAGTGAATTGCGTTGGCATATGTGCAAAAATGTATAAAAGTATATGCCTATATAGGTATACGCAACCTGAAGCAAAAGGTAATATTCGTTGAATTTTGAGCGAAAGTATTCGGATTCGAACGCTGTACGTATGTTTATGCGCACGCGCGCAACTGAGATGAGGAGCAAAAAAGGATCAAAAAAAAAATTAGGTAAAAGAATATTTCGTTTAATATATTAAAATTTCGTTGCTTGGCAAATTGCAGGTGTTCGACCAGTTTTTACGGCGAGTCAAAAAGGTAAAAATTATACATGCGAGAGATGACATAGATTGCGCAGCTAAATACATGGGATATATTATTTGCACGGAACAAAAGTCAATATTTCTCTCCAACATATGAAAATTATAGGCTTTCTTATTTCGTAACTAGAGCCATATGATATATGAAAAGAAATTCATATGGAATTTTTAACTTTCTATAGAATTAAGGGAAGACGAAAATTATGTACTGTTATATCCGTACAATGAAATACAATATATACATGCATATATATATATATATATATATATATATATATATATATATATATTTCTAACAATGTATAAACGGACACTGGAACAACTACCCCTATAACGCGATATGTTATTTCTCTTCTTACATTTCTCTCCTAATAAACTGACGGTTTCTTTATTTAAATATCATAGTACAATGTTACTTTCGCCCCTCGTTCTACCCTGATTTCCAAATAAGAATTCTCGAACCCGGACCTCTGCAATACGCGTGTAGTAGTTACTAGGGGATATATATAAGAAAATAAATTTCATTTTTCCGAAAGAAACAGGTTTAAGGCACATAATTTATATATATATATATATATATATATATATATATATATATATATATATATATAAGATTTTCCGAATATTATTCTAATAGAATAATAATAATTTCATTTGTAAATAAAAATTTATAATTAAAAAATAATAATATCATTTGTAAAAGTGATTGAGTGAATGGTACAGACAAATGTTATAGTTTTCAGTGTCAGAATTTGTTACCCATATAAACTTATCAGAAAATAATAGATATTTCAAAGAAAGGGAAATAAAGAGAGAGAGAGAGAGAGAGAAAGAGAGGATTGCCCAATATGTGAAAAGTGAAAGAATAAAATAATTCAACTGGTATTAATAATTATTCCAGTAAAGTGCAGCACGCATATAGAGGTACAGGAACAATTTCTATAACTATAGCACGCATAAATCAATGTCAGCGACGAAATAATTTTACGTAAACGAAAAGGATACGCGGCCGCGAAGCATGCATGGCCTTCTGTATATCGACGGTATGGGACAAATGTGGGGAGGGGGAGAATCAAAGGAACAGTCTCGAATTATTCGAGCCGAACCCTTATTATAAACGCTAGTCCCCGCCCCCTCCGCCGCTCCCTATTTCCTAAAACGCAAAATCAGCGTCAAATTCGATATTCCATACCGCAGGCTTTTGCCAGCACGCGCATAGAATCCGTACCCCCGCCCCTCTTCATCGCCCACCCTCCGCCGCACCCCGACAACGTGGCGAGAATTTACCGCGCATCGGTGTGCGTATATCGCGCGGGGAACCCCCCCCCCCATCGCGCTGTATGCACACATATAAATATATACAAACCGCATAGCATATACACACAGATCTCTCTCTCTCTCTCTCTCTCTCTCTCTCTCTCTCTCTCTCTCTCTCTCTATATATATATATATATATATATATATATATATATATATATATATATAGGTCCGTTGTATTCTCGGACGCGGCCGCGGGCCTCGCTCGACCGGGGTGCGAAGGGTGAACCGATCGGTCACCCTTGTGCGCTCTCGATCCAATATTATACATATAGAACAATAAGCGCACTGCCGTGCACCAACTCCGAGTATATGTGCGATCATGACGGCGGAGGGAGGGGGAGTGTGAGGCCATACACGCACGCGCGCGTGCCGCCGACCGATTTAGAACGGGCGACCGCCCCGTCCAGCGATGGCGCCTCATGATGTATATATGGATTCGATGCTTTTGTAACAACTTACGTTGTATACATATACAATATAGACATATATATATACATATATATATATATATATATATATATATATATATATATATATGTATCTATAGAAAGCTCCGTATTGAAGGCACGCGCGCTCGTTACCTTGCTCATAGTCCAGTGACCGTTAATACATATCTATACATATAATAGATACGTATACGTAGATCTCCGTTGCCTGAGCGCGGGCGCAGGCGCTGGCGCGTTAATGCGTCGTTATTCCGAGAGAGCGTGCAATACATATATACCGTATAAGCTCGAAAAGCCGCGAATCCGCGAAAATGGGAGATAGGAAGGTAAGAGGGGAGGGGAGTGGAAGTAGTAATAAAAGCCATTTGTCGCCGATATAGTATTCTCTTCCGCATTGTCTCCCTCCTTTTTTCTCTCGTTCTCAATGCTGCTTTGTCCCGCCACATATATTATAGTTACCAATGGTTAGCATTGCTCGAAGATGTATGTATGCGCGTTATAGGTCAAAGAAAAAGAACAAAAACGATTAATCTGTGTATTGTAGTTATAAGCATATATATATATATATATATATATATATATATATATATATATATATATATATTGGTCTTTCTTTATCTAACTCCCTTGGTTCGTTCTGACCGCCTGTTTAGTTAGCACCCAGCTTATGTAGCGCACATATGCGAGCGTTTCTCGTACAGAAAGGGGCGCAAATGTTATGCGGGAGTGCATTCGACGCACCAACTATAACGTTTCATTGTGTCGCATGCGCGTGTATTAGACCAGTAACTTCGCACTTCTGTTCGATATTTTTGATTTATAATAATAGTAGTAAGGGAATACAAAGCTGGAGAGATTACCTTTTCCATGATTAATCCGCTACGGTATCCCAAACCTCTATAGTATGCTTGGATATTATGTATACATCAACCGTAGCAAAAGACGCGGATCCGAGATAGCTTACTCCCAATCATTTTAGACAATAACCCTTTGTACTCGGGCATTTAAAAAAGCGTTCTGATGTTTCCTATTAATTTCCACATCATCCGCATACGCTACCAAGTCCCTTGGTCTTGTGCGTGTAACACGATAAGTCACTAAAAATGAAACGCCACGACATTTGGATAAAGGGCCTTGTCCAAATTGAAATATGTAGCTTCCATTATTACCTTCTTAAGAAGCCCTACAAAGTTTTAGAATCTAATGTTCTTCCATTCTCAACTTAAGGTACTTTTTTATTTACAAATTAATATACTTTTTCCGTAAAAATTGGGTATGGCATTTAGTGAGAGAAACGATTTGTCGTATAAGTCTCTACTTTTAACGTTAAAATTATTAAAATAATTTCAATTCAAGAAAAAATGTTCTAATTAACTTATATCCATAAACGAATAGTTTGTTTATTATTGTCAATTAAAGATCACTCAATTTCTTGGTATAGGCAGGCAATCATTCGCTAACGCGAATCCATTTAACCAAAGTTCAATAGACAATAACAAATAAATTGTAAGTTTGATGACATTTTCAATCATACGACTGAAATGACATTTTCAATTAACAAGTTCCATCATACGTTTTTATTTGGAATGTTATTCCTTTTTAGAATTCAGTAACAAAATTAAAGATTTTCAGGAAAAAAATTTCTCTATGAACACGATATATTCAATTTTTACACAAAAAATACATTAATTTGTAATCCATGACCCAAATGTAGCTGCCTCTCCTTGTAAATCCCATTAAAAATTGCAGGACCAGGTTGGTGTTATACTTGTTCAAATTGACGACCCCTTGAATACATCAGCTGTGGGTTTGGCTGCCAAGTATAAATCTTCATACCATCTATATTCTTAAGAGTTATTGCATTTCATCTTATTTACAATAGGATTCTTTCGTGTTACGTTATGATTGATAGATTACTGCAACCTGCTTTCCCGGATGACGATCCGATTTTGATCGTGTAAGGTGAATCTAAATTGAAAGTATGTCTTTCACAAGGCCATATTATTGGAGCAAAGATTTTTGTACTTGCCTATGATGTGTCTTTGCACTAAACTTATTCTACATGCTTGAGTGGTAACCAAATTCCATGCGGAAAACCTGTATTATATCTGTGTAGACACTCTATTTGGGTTCGTGGAAGTCAAATCCACCATCATTATCTATCCTCGAGAAAGCTGTGTACCAGATGTTACCTCCTAATGGAAGTTTATTCCTCTAAACCTCTCTGCTCCGTTCCTTAATCTCATGTCGTTGACGAAAGCAAATTACATCTTGTAGATACGATTCTACAGAAGATATTTTAAGCTGCGTGGCTACGGCAATTTTTCTCTTTGACATTTAGCGCGTGGGTGAGAGAACCCAATCAGTGGAATCACTCAGAAAGCATTTGGGGCTGATGAATAGATTACTAATTAAAAAACTTTATAGAAAAGAAGAAAATCAGTTAGAATCTGTATAACTTGATGGACAATGAGAACTTCCCAACTTCGAATTACTGAATCTAAAAAAAAAAAATTACCTTCATATTTTATTTCGTCTGCATAGATGACATTCAGAGTATCCGTAGTGCTGATGTTCAAAATTGCCTTTTAGATGAAATATAGAAATGACATTCGATTACATGCATTTTCAATGGAATGTAATTACATTAATCCATTTTTAATTAAAACTTTGAATCGCTTTCACTCGCATTATACCCTAATACAGATATAGAACGAATGCAATTAATTATAAATAAGTATAATATTGTCACATAAAATATAAATTGTAAAATATAGTTTTAGTAAAATAACATGAATTTGAGTACATATCATCGACAAAAGTAACATTTTTGTATATCTGTGGAGAAGAAATCAAGTTCGAAGACTAGCTATTTTAGATGTCATCTATTGAAATCATAAATATAAAGTTTAATCACTCCTTTAAATAAATATAAACCTATCATTAGCAAAGGTTCGAGTTCGACATGAAACTGCAAGAAATAAAAACTAATTAAAATGATTCTGAAAATATGAATCTCTAAATTAAATAAATATTTGTGAAATCTACTGTATAATTTCGGAAGAACTTTCTTGAAAACGAGTTACAAAATTACATGTGTATTTCAAATTTATGGAAGCATTGGCAATGGTTCTCGTAAACGAGCTTTAGAATTTTATATTTAGTAAAATATAAATAGACATATTAACTTATGTATATAATATTTACCGCGAACATGCAATAAATAAAATAGTTAGAAAGTTGTTTGGCGCTCATATCTGAAGAGTACATATTATGCGAAGTTCGTCAGGCTTTCATACACTCTGTGTATGACGATGCGCATAGTTTTCTATAATAATAATAATAATAATAATAATCAAGCGCCAACATGGGCGATTAGACAAAGGTAGCCAAAGTTTCGAAGTTGGGTCATCTAATTGCAGCAGATTTATGTAAGTTTCCGACGAAACCCGAGAATCTCTCACCCTCTCTCGTTCACTCTCTCTCTCTCTCTCTCTCTCTCTCTCTCTCTCTCTCTCTCTTCCAGCTGAACAGATTCTAATCTCTCCATCTTTACTCCCTCGAAAGTCTGCTGCGATTCTGCATTGCAGATTGCTGAATTACGCATGAAGCAATACGAAGTAACTTTTGTTGTCGTCGAACGAATAATCTATTCCTTTCGAGGCGTTAAAGTAATTTCGGAAATTGCATTACCCGACAACCTTGTTAAAAAAGAAAGTGCACAGTTGGTAGTTTAATGGGTATACTGATTGATATTTTCATCGAATACAAAATAACAGATTATTCTCTCCTTTGCGGCCTATTATTTTTTGAGCAAGAAATGCTAATATCTTAGGTTACTTTATACAGAATGGACATACAATATGTGTATTAATGTTTTGTTAAATAAACTTATAACTTTGTATAATCTATTGTTCTAATATGAATAGTTCATTAAACGAGAGAAAGTGTCTACAATTATGAAGAAAAATTAACTAAATGTAGTGGGTTATTTCTGGTAAAAAATAATTAATAATTAGTCTAAAAATATTACTACACAGGTTATATATTATAAGAAAACTTTAAATGAATATAAAAGAACAATCGGAATTAACTAACAATGAATATCTCTGACAGGGCTATAATCAACAACTTGCTACATTTTCCGCAAAAGATTAATCAATGATTCACTGTACGCCCGCCCTGACATTTAGTTCCAATTCCATGTCTTAGAATATAATATAAGCTTTTCAAATCGAGTGACAGGTCGAAAACCGCCACGCCTACGAACACATAACCATTATTCCGTACTTCGATACATAATTTTGATTTTAAAAGTCAGTACACCCACGAATATCTATATATAATATACAGTACTGTTCGTTTTATTTGTAGCAATGCCTATTTGTTTTTTTTTTTCTATAAACGGATACCTATGCACACACTTGCGGTGGTGCTTTAATGTAGTCATATATATACAAATCGACCTCCTAAGAATAAAAGCATGATTTTCCTCGTCGACGGAACTATTATTATACTCGGCAAAATGAGTACAGCGGCAAGGTGTAAAACGAACGCCAGACAGAGTCAGAAAATGATGCATCCGTGTACGCGGATTCGGTCACGTAAAAGGAGGAAAATGTTCGAGGGGCGAGTTCGCGCGCAACCGAGCGGCAGTTTGAGAGATATATTTGTACCCACCCCCTACCACAAATACACGAAAACATATAGATAGATAGATAGATGGTCACGCCCAAAATGTTCTATACTAGCACTCGTTGCGGTACCTCCGGCGCGACGAATGAGGCAACGACGTTCTGAAGAACCAAAAACTCTCTCTATATAATATATACGCATATACTCCTATATGCGACCCATTGTAGCGTGTGTGTCATTTCTTCATTCTGCGTGTGTGTGTGTGTACGCGCGCGCGCGCCTGCGCGTGTGCGAAGACTTTGGGTGGCGTGCAACTCTTTGTCTGGGCTTGCCCATTGAGTGTTTTCCCCCCATCCTTTCTTTCTGTACATATCGCGTACGTACGTAGACACTTTGTTGTATATACATCAGCTTATATATAGCGCGCTTCTGCCGTGTGCTACTCCGGATCCTCGTGCTCTTTCTCCCTAACTCTTTAACTTTGACAGAGGTTGTGGGGGCCAGTATAAAACGCCCACGAGTGACGAAGGTGCCGTTACAGACTGACGTATATATATATATATATATATATATATATATATATATATATATATATATACATATATACATGTGGTGTTCCCACCTCGTTCATCAGGCCCTCCCTCTTTTATATCTATACGTTCTCCCTCATACGTGAACGTTTTATATATGTATAAGAAACGTTGGTGCGGAAAGGGAATAAAGAAGAATGACTTGAATTTTCGAGAAGTTCAGAGTTGTAAGGTAGATCCGAAAGAGAGAGAGAGAGAGAGAGAGAGAGAGAGAGAGAGGGAGAGAGAGAGAGAGAGAGTCGTGTTAACGACCGATACCTTACGTTGAATGTTCCTATTAAAAGCTCTCTCTGATGGCTGAACATTGTCCCGTGTAGCGAGCAGTGCAAGCGGCTTTTTGAACGAGTACGCGCGTACGTGCGTGGGCGATGAGCCAATCGCGTCCAGATCAGGTTATTCTGGATATATATGCGTGTGTATGTGTCTATGCATGTGTATGCGTATTCACGAATGGCTTAACATCGAGAAGCCTCGTGTATTTATTCCTTTGTGTGTGTGTCTGTGTGTGTGTGTTTTGTTTTTTTGTAATCATACGTATTTCCGAATATGAATTGTGCAATCGTCCATAACTATCAGCTTATAGTGCAAAGATTTTCACGTGCAAAAATATTTTCACTCTCTCTCTTTCTCTCTCTCCCTCACACACACGCGCGCGCGGACTTTCTTAAATGCATTGGTAATGTGTGCATGCGTACGTGTGTGTGTAATTCAGGAAATTAAGAGATAAAGAATATTTAAGAATGCTATCCCTCGATTTACAAGTTAAGTTGAATGTTATAAATATGAAAGGTTTAGATTTTTATGCAGGATTAGGGAAACAATTTTTATATATAATTTTAGCATGCTGTAATAATACATGTTTATACATTTTTTGAATATTCATCTTCCGTCATCAATTCGGTAAAGTATTATGTTTTATTGTATCCGTATGAAATTCTAGTAGGCCATTAATATGTAATAATATATACTTTCACAGAACGTCTACGCTTGCAGTGGCAGGGCGACTTACCAAACGCCGTTTTAAAACTATAAAATAAAACAAGGCGTGGATATAAATCTAATAAATTTCTTGTGCTTTTATTTCCACTCATAACTAATACATAAACCGATCACTACCGTAAATCCAATAAGCCACATCGTACGTTAGGGATATTCGAAAATACGGATATAGTTTATTTGCCGTTTAAGAACATATTTGAATAGATCATTACAGTGTCTAAGCATCTAGTTTTAATTTAAGGAGCGCGTGTTTTATAGAATGAAATATGTGATATAAAATTCTGTTTGATTATTGCTTTTAAATAGTGATTAAGAAGAACAGCGTTGAGCGTCCAGATGTTGCACTCGTCGGCGCCATCGCTAATTAGTTCTTCAAAAATTCGCTTAACACCATACATCTTAAAAAATGACCAAGTTTTTCCAAAGACAGTTTTATTTTTTACTTTTTATTTTATCAATATATGCCACTAATTCGGATAATAATGATAATAATTGAGATCTTAAAGTACGTATATAAAAATCTGTCGCCTACATGTACGTAATATGCAGTACGTTTAAGTTTTTCCAGATTCAAAGTTACAATATTTTTGTTTTATATTTAGTTATTTTGAAGAAGTTTTCGCACGTTTTTACTTCGTCTCTGCGACACCCCACTGCCAGATATGGACTGATTGAAGGTGCAAATCTTTGGTAATAAATATAGTACAATGTAAAAAAAAAAGAATGAAACTACGTTGTACGTCGAAGAAATTCACATTTGTACTTCAGATAATCATCCGTCCCACCTAACGTACGTGAACGCGACTGAGCTACGCGTCGTATCTTCCGCCCCACCCTCCTCGCCGCCGAGCTCGCCACAGGCACGCTCGAGTACACGCCAGATGACTTTGGCATCTGGTTAAAGTTTCTCGACCCCCTTCAACTTTATCGTGTTTAGAGCCATCCCTCTCGCCTCTTCCACAAGTGCCGCGGCGTAATTCGCGCGCAATCGTCCCTCCCGCGGACCAACGGTCGGGCGCGTCGCCGCACCCGCGGGATTCCCGCTTGTTATACGAGAACGAGTCGGGGGGGAGGGGTCCAGAAACAAGTGCTTGCCACGGTGAAAATACCGGGTGGCTAAGCGAGCATTCATATATATATAAGAGAGAAAGAGAGAGAAAAAGAAAAGCTTATGTACAAATTTTCACAATATTCCTGGCAAAAATTCTAATGGATATTTCAACTTTAGGCCATATTGGTCGAAACTGCGGGTAAGTTAATATACCAACTTACTTAGTATATAGGTAAGTTCATATTCAAAATAGATAGCAAAATGGATCTGTGCATAGCATGTACACATTTACAAGTGATGTAGCTGAAAATGTAGTCAAATCGGCAGTTTATGATCCCTCAATTATCTCAAAAACTTTTATCATTTTTCGATTTCATGTTCATTTTGACGTTTGATCGGAGCATTCACGTATTTCTAAGAGCTGCTCACACTTTCTACAAGTTTTACTAATAGTTAATTCACGCAAAGCTTCTTACGTGATCCTGATTCGATGTTCATAGTAATTACATAAATTGAAACAGCAATTTATCTATATGTATAGACACAACATTTTTCTCGAATTACAGAAGCAATGAACGTAAATAAGAATAATTGCTACTCTCTCTCTCTCTCTCTCTCTCTCTCTCTCTCTCTCTCTCTCTCTCTCTCTCTCTCGTGTACAAATTTCTTCTAGAATCTGACTAGTATATATTTAGTTTGCCTTATTTATTACTGGAATTAAGAAGGAAATCCAATCTGATCTTGGTTCCGATTTGTCCAACTTGTCTTGATATTATTATTATAGGGAACTAACGCAGATTTTGTTGCGTTTACTTTGTTAATCTGAATATACTTGAATCTAGTCAGAAAATCTAACTAGAAATTAATTAAATGTACATATTGTTTCAATTTTTTTCCTTATCTCAGAGAATAATTGTTTAGCTCTTTTAATATTGTGGTTTAAATTAAAAAAAATAATTTTACGTACTTCACAAGCGCATTGTCCTCTCTCTCTCTCTCTCTCTCTCTCTCTCCCTTCCCTGACGAATCCTCTGTTGCCGTATATGCATTCGAGCGCAGTAACTCCTCCCCCACCTAATCCCTTTTCGATTGTATCAGCTCCATCGCACCCCTTTTTGTCGCTGCGCATCCTATTGTATATATATATATATATATATATATATATATATATATATATATATATATATATATATACGTCCGATGTTTACGCCTGATTGATAATACCCATAGGGCAGCGGTATTTTTCCAAAAGTGCATTGGATTTTGAAAAATACAATATGATATATATTTATCGGGATATCGGACAGAGCCGTGATTTTATATGTAGAAATTTATGCAGAGCGAATAAACGGATGAACAATGCGATTTTGTTGATTCCGCCGCGTCACGTACTGATTTCGTCTTTCAAATTATCGTATGTATAAAACCCTGGATAAAGAGGTATATCCGCATTTAATTAATATAACTTATCAGCGCAATGTAAAAAATTCTTTCATTGAAATTGTTTTGATAAAATTGTCAAGTCTAGTATATATTGAGCCACGAAATCCGTTGAGGCTTTAATATAAATTCTTTCAGAATAGATAATCAATCCTGAAATGTGTAAAAAAATAAAATACATTCGCAAAGAAAGGATATAATTATTAATATTTCAAAAGATTAACGTGGTTTGGCATGGCACTGACTTCGTCTAATCCTGCATGTTATATCCAGAGAGTTAAGGCATGTATATGTATATATATATATATATATATATATATATATATATATATATATATACATATAGACATATATATATATATATATATATATACATATATACATATATATATATATACATATATACTATATATATATATATATATATATATATATATATACGCATATAGATGTATACACACATCACACTATATCAACACTTTTCTCTCAACGGCTGGTTGATATGCGTGCTAAAATCTTTAGGATGACGTCATGTAGTGCGAGAAGAAGAAGAAGAAGAAGAGAAGAAGAAGAGGAAGAGATGAGAGCCTCCATTTATGAAGATTGCGTTTGCATACGGTCTTCATTACTTACATATAGATACTTCATAGAGAATTCTAAGCTCGCGCTTTCCTCGCTCGCATAATCTAATAACAAAATATGCAGATTGAAAATCGCGTCGTCCCAAAAGGATGTAATTCAGCAATAACTAACAATTTTATCACCTCCCGATCGCGTGCATTGGCGAAAACGAATGGAAATGTCTTGTGCGATTCGATAACTTTAAGCCTCGCATTACCATATATGCAAATGCATTTTCATGTGATTACGAGTTTGAAAAACGCAGGTGCTCGAAACGCCATTGAATAATTTTAAGTATTAGCTAGATTGTTCGAAAAAAAATATTATTAATCCTAAATTATTGCGTTATCGCGGAGAATCTCTGTTTCCAGTTTGGTATATTTTTTTTTCACATAATGAAACTTTAATAAAGATCGTTTGGTAGGTTTTACGAACTTTGAACGGTAATTTTTTGAACTATATATTTTAACATTTTATAAAATGTCGCGTAAATCTTAAGAAATAAATTTTTTAATTCTTTGAAAATTGTACACTCGAAACTCACTTTCTCAAAATCCATTCGTAAAACTTGTATAAAAAAAAGACATACACCTTTTTCCTCTTGCATGTAAATTTCATCAGTTTACATCCTTGCGTCTGTATATATACAAGTATATATGTATGTGTATATATATATATATATATATATATATATATATATATATATAGATATATATATATGTGTGTGTATATGTATTTATATTTATATTAAGCATTGAAACCAAAGTATCCAAAGCGGATTTCGTTTTCCCTGTTGGTTGTGCGAGAACTCGTGATACTTTTGAAAAATATGCTATATATGTGAAAGAAGAAATAAAAAAGTAAATTGAAAAATCTCTCTAAAGTGGCCCTTTTTTTATCGCCTCGATTATCCATTTTTCACTATGTACTTTCTTTACGCCCCTTCTCCGCCCCTCATTTCTTTTTTCTCTCCGCCATTTGCCACATCTCCCCTATCGTCGCCAAGACCTTCATATATAGAAAGCGCCTGGGTTTCCTTTTCCGAATCATTGGTGCGCATGAGTATAGGTCTATGTGCACCGCGCTAAGACTCGCACACTGATAAGTCCGAGGGGTGCGTTCACACACGCGAATACATGAGATATATACCTTCGTTACAAGAGAAAGTCAAGACAGATGAGCATCTATTCCGGGATGACGTTCTATCTCCTTCTCGCTGTCTCCCTCCCTTTCTTGCTCTTTTTTGGTTCCTGCTCGAAATTCCACTGGATTTTCTATGTCGTGTCTTTTTAACTCATTCTCTTCCGTATATATATAAACCAAGAAGGGTTGGGGCGTTGAGAGATTCAAGCCTGTTTGTTCCCTGCATTTTCGAGGACTTTGCAAAGAAGACTCGTTTTCTTTTTCCGACGCTTTCTTTTGCAAAAGAGAGTGCGGACGAACGTGAGACGAGCAGAGCGAGAAAGAGAGATAGAGAGAGATAGAGAGAGATAGAGAGAGAGAGAGAGAGAGAGAGAGAGAGAGAGAGAGAGAGAGAGAGAGAGAGAGAGAGAGAGAGTGAGTTAGAGAGGGGGCGGGATAGAAATAAGATGGATGAATATAGAGGAACGCGTAGACATACAGCCGCTGAATGAAAGAAAGAGATTGAGCGAACTCGTATGAGTTATTGGAAAATGATAAAACTATATAAGCGCCTCCGTATTCTATACGAATGCGGACTGTGGACCGATAGCAGTCTCGGATGGCCCGTGCTCGTATATCTATATATGTTTACAATACACGTGCACTACTTTGTTAGTTGTCGCGAATTGTTTCGTCGGTATATTATAGAATTGACAGAGAGAAGCGCGATGCGAAGGAGAGAGAGAGAGAGAGAGAAGAGAGATTGCAATTGAGAGAAGCAGAGGAGCGAGATAGTATGTGTGAGATGGGAAGCTACGGGAAGCGGGAGGCTGAAAGCAGAGGCTATTAAACGGACAGGGATAACAAGGAACAGCCGCCCATATAGATTTTATGCTTCGATATTGCGTATTGTGCGGAAGCGAGTTTATTGCCTTTAATTTTTCGCGTCCCTCTTTTTTTTCGTTTTTTTTTTGTCGCTCGAGCCAGGCGTCGGAGATTGATATCGTCGTTCCCATAACGAAGAATATATCGCAGTGCATTAGAAACCGTCCAGACGAAGATCTATATACGGCAGATTTCGTGCGATTTTACGTGGGAGACTATAGAGCACTGCATGATTCGTCATTGTATTGGCATCCAAGCCTATAACGAATTTCCTGCTCTTCAAAAAGTCATGATTTTAAATTCACCCGTATACGCGTAGACGGATAATCGTGTAAAAGTAAAAAAAAAATTTATACCAAGCGTTCAGAATGATAGATCTGAGTTAATGGTAAACTTGAAAGGATTCTCATTTAGACTGGTAGACAATGTTGCCCTAATTTTTCACGCGAAGACCTCGGAAATTTGTCATTTTATCGTCGTCTGAATTGACGAAATGTGCTAGCTTTCGTCGCAGAAATTGATTTGCACGTGTGTTATTATTTTGCCGCGTATTGAATCGCGCTAATTATCGCTATAGGAGCTTCTACAGATATATCATTTATACATATATACCATATACACGTGAAGATCCGATCCATGATAATTACATAAGATCTTTTCAATTACGTGCGCACGCGCTTTTCCCCCACAACTTTCGCGTCCGAAAAATTGAATTGCGATTATAAAAATCTAATTTCCAGGTAATTCCGTTTCGCCGGCAAAGTTATGCGTAATTATTATGCGAACATTAGATAACACGTATCAGTCGTGTGCAGTGCTCGAAAATTGCCGAATTTCAACGCGGTAACAAGAAAACCATGCCGTATATAATACGAAGAAATTGAACAAACCGGCTCATTCCTCTACGCGGCTATAATAAGATTACAGTGCATACGAACTGCGTATGCAATTACATAAGGGGAGGGAGTGCAATGATTGATTTTTATCTGTGACGGAATCGGCAACGGCGGCTCCGGTGGCACACAGATGTGGCATTTCGAAAAAAACGAATCGTGTAAAATTGATTTATATATATATATATATTTATCTAAACGCTCCATCATACACGTGTGCGATTATCATACGAGCGTAAAAGAGGAGGAGCTATAATTTTTTATATATCTGCTCTCCGTCGGTTCGCGCACGCGGGCGCGCGTACAGGCGCATCGAACGCTGTTACAAACGGGTATAATTTACCGCACCTACGTATCATACACAAATATACATATCTATATGGATATATCACATATAATACCGAAACCGGGGAGCCGCGATCCATCAAATGGATATTTCAAATTATGTACCTCTATATATATAAGCACTTGTTATTATTATGTTACGCCCCCGTGTGAGTGTTTTACAGTTGTTATATACTTATGCCTCGACGCACTGTATATGCCTATACATGCATAGGTACCAACACATACTGGTCCATTTGGATTCACCCTGGCGACACGCCTATACTCCGCAAATAGTATTTAAACTCTCGGCAAAAGGACATATACATATATGCATATATAGATACCATATATACGAGTATATATGAGCATATACACACACACACAAATATATATATATATATATATATATATATATATATATGATATATATGATATATAACACCCGCAGATGACGAAATTAATTAGTTCCACGTGTGAATGCACCCGCGCGGATCAAAATTCAAACACGCGTAATCTCACTCCCTCACTCACTCCCTCTACTTCTGTCTCTGTCACTTCGATCGTTAAGTGCATGCGGTATAAATTCGAGTATAATTCGTTGTCGGAATAGAGGATTATAATTATAATCTCCTTTAAGCTTTAGTGCTACTAGAATTATACGCCCCCCTCTCTCTTTCTCTCCTCATATTAAAATTTTTTTATGTTTTTTAAATAAATAGAATTTATTAAGATATGGGTCCGTTGTTTCCAATGATATGTTTTAAAATTAAAAGTATAATCTCAAAAAATAATCATCTTTTCATTAGTGTATGAGAAAATTCTGAGACGAATTTCAAGGGATCGATTTCTTTCTCATATAATTTTATATTAGTTTATAATAACTTTATTATTAGCTGATTTCCAGCTTAACAGTTTGAGATTAAAAAATTGGATAATGGTTTGCTTCATAATGGTTATGAGAGTCACGAGGAAAAACAGAATAAATTTTGCAAATTTAAAGCCAATGCGGAACGTAAAAGTATAATAATATTTGCTTCCAATCTAGAAACGCTAATGCGAGGAAACAAAAACAAAACTTTTTTAAGCAATACATTTCTGTCATTTCAATGATGCACATACTATTCATTAATATATTCAACAAAATTATATAGATATTTTCTGAATAAAACTAAACTACCTTTATGAATAAAAATATACTCATATTTTTTAAATACAACAAATTTACGACATCCAATACCTGGCCATATCCAGATCTATAGAATACTTATTATATGATATTAATTTTATCGATAATAGAAAGGCAGCATGTGGTGTGTTATGAGTTCATAATATAATATTTATTACTATTATGTGTGTGTATATATATATATAAAATAGATTTACTACGCATCAAACGCGAATGTATTTTGCATTTGTAATACATAATAAAAGCACATTAATATGGCAACGAGGTGGTTATTAATGTATTATTACTTTATACGTTCGATTGAGTACGAGCTGACGAAATTCTGTCAAAGAAAAAAAACAAGCAAAACAATACCAAAAGCGAAGATAAAGAAGGAAAAAAGACCAAAATTAAATACAAAACTCCGCGCTGCTTTTCTGCATCAAATGCTTGAAGTAGCAGCCACAGCAGCAGCAGCAGCAGAATAAGGCATATATATATACATATACGATCGCCTATCGCAATTCCCCTCTCACATAGTCACCCACCCCACGCGTATTTTTGCGCCGAGTCCTAACGAGAATCCCATCTAATCCCCCATATATATATATATATATATATATATATATATATATATATATATATATATATATATAGATATATATATATATGGGAGCTTTCGTTAAGGGCCCGCAAAGCTAGAAGCGAAAATTATTCGTTTGTTCCTTTTGGAATATCGCCCGATACCAACTGTATCCCCGCGGGATGGATGTGTATGCGTGCGTGCGTGCGTGCGTATGTGTTTGGCTGGGTGAGCGATTGACGAAAGAGCGAAACGCTTCTCTAACGATTTTTGGTTAGATTTTAGTGAATTGGGTATTGAAATTTGCGCGATAACAATGGCAATCGTACGAGTCAACATAGCACGTTTAAACATAGAACGACGATTGTGAATCTTAAACTTAAAAAAAAAAGAAAAAAATCGAACGAGAACTGGGATCGAAATTATTATTGTCCGAATATAATGACGAGATCGCGCACTCTTAGAAACTCTCGGATCAATAAGCGCGAAGCGCGCGCGCGCGCACTCTAGCTTCCGTGCCATAACCTATATATCTGTTTCGACGCTATCGAATTGTTTATGCTGCTACTATTTTTCAAGCGTCGGGTACAAAAAATATTTCAAACAGTTTACCATGTGCTCATCGTAAATATAGATATATAGTAAGTATAGTACGTGCCTACATCCCCCCTTTTCAGCTTCTTGTGTTTACAAACGTACTTTACGTTTCATATATCTAAGTACGTTGCGCTGTGCTACGCGCACTTGTGTCTCTATACACATGCGCGCGCGTACGCAAAAGAAAAGACAACATTGAAATATATTAACTGAATTTTAATGTAAAAAATTAATTTCGATATTAATGTATTAATATAGAGAAAAAATTGAGCGCCACCGATCGAGGACCGGAAAAAAAAACAAAAAAACCCTTTGCTTTTTAATCCCGTTTCGGGGGATAAAAAGTATTCTCGATATCCGATCTCGGTCAGATTGCGCTAATTTACGATAAGCTTAAATTCGACTGTGGTGTTGGTTAAAAAATAAATCCTGCCCTCTTGTAAATTAAATTTGTCGACTATTATTTTGCAGCTCGCAGATATATTGTAATTCAAATTTAATTATACCTGAATTTAATCCTATCTAATTTGATACATATAATTTGGAATAAAAAAGAAAGCACGTTTTCCTGTTTCGTAAAATTTAATTTCTCCCCCCCTCTCGTACTCGCTCACGCTATCTCTCTCTCTCTCTCTCTCTCTCTCTCTCTCTCTCTCTCTCTCTCTCTCTCTCTCTCTCTCTCTCTCTCTCTCTCTCTCTCTATTCCTCTCTCACACACACAGGCACACGAATCGGTGCGCGCGATTGCAACTGGGTAATTCGAGAATGAGTCAAGATTTAAAAGTTACGGCGCGTGGTATGCGGCATATATATATCTGCTCGAAACTTTACCTAATTCCAATCGCGAAGTAATTGGAAGTAGATGCGAAACCGGCTCCTCCTCTCTCTCTCTCTCTCTCTCTCTCTCTCTCTCTCTCTCTCTCTCTCTCTCTCTCTTTTCCCCTCCATCCCTCTTCACCCTCTTTATCTATCTATCTACCTCTGTTTCTCAGAGAGAAACAGGATAATCGTACATAGAAAAGACGGAATGACGAATAAATTGTGAAATCGGGATTAGAACATTTTTAAAAATCCATAAATGCTATTTTATTATATATGTAACATTATTAATTGAAATAATTTGTTGGCTATTAAATTTTATACATACACGATATAAAAATGTAAATTATTTCGAATGATTAGTATAAGCAAAAACGATATACTTTTTTTTAAAAATAATTTATTCGATTTAAATCGAATTTCAAAATTACAAGAAAGAAGCGAGTTTATGAAAGAGTTCGCCAAAATGAATCGCTATAAAAATAGAAAGTTTCCTAATTAGTTCAATCGAATGCACACACACACACACACACACACACACACACATATTGGGAATAATGAATTAGCGATATTAAGAGGCACACGAGGGGTTATTCATCGATGCATAACTGCTTCATTATATTTCAAAATTTAAATTGCTTCGTCTGATTGAAGCTCAATACCAAATGCTGCGTCCTAAAATCAAATTTTTTATACAAATAAGTACCATTCATTCGATTTAATTGCGTCATTTTCTATGATCTGATTAATAATTTTCGAGGGTCGGTATATATATATATATATATATATATATATATATGATGCTCATAAAGATTATTATTCATTTCTCACAGCTCATATTTTTCCTTCGAACTTCTGTCTTCAATTTATTGTCAAATTATCGACCTTTGCGAGGTGTATTGTATTATTCTAGAAAACTACCATTTTGTGTGGCTAAGCTACAAAATCATTCTTATAAAAAATGTCGAAGGGATAAAATTGGTGCAAAAGGATGATTTTTTATTACACGTGTGATCGAATAATTATCTTTTTCAATTCATTTTTCTTCATTCAATACAATTGCAATCCACTCTTAACAAAATTTTAATTATTTGATAAAATGCAAGGCAATTCTTCATAGAAATAATATCTTTTACAATATTTTAATTGAAAATATTAATCCGAGTTATATGAACAAATTTTCTGAAATTTATTTTTTTCAGAAGACTATTGAAATCGTTTTATCCATCTACTATATAGTATATTTTGACGCTTTATTAAATTAAATTTTTTTTCCTATTTTTATGTAGAAGTTTGAAACAAACAAAATTAATCCAACGCTTTGTTAATTAAACGTTTAATTAATTCAATTAAGTGCGCAGCATGGATTACAGGCAATATCTAGAAATCCATCAATTGATTAGTAAATAGATGCAATTACAGCAAAATGGTTCATCAAAATTCGGTCCTCCCACGGTCAAATTATGCAATCAACTGTTCCGTTGGAATTTGCACTTAAAAAATTCTATTTGATATTAGGTAATAAAATACAAATCCTGTAGACGTATGTAGATAGATTATATAAATTTGTTAATTAAACCTATTAAATATATATATATATATATATATATATATATATATATATATAACAATCTCTGTTCAAACTACATATATTATGGTCTAAGTGGTTGTACTTGGTTTCGCACTTTTCTCTCTCTCTCTCTCTCTCTCTCTCTCTCTCTCTCTCTCTCTTTCGATCGAAACCTATATTGTCAGAGGGGGTTTAGTCTAGTTAAGGCTGCTTTACGACAAGGGTTAGAGAATGACGATAAAATCATATCATATTGAAGACACGCCTATATATATATATATATATATATATATATATATATATATATATATATATATATAAATATATAATACTGCTGGAAACAAAACCTCTGTATACAGAGAAAAAGAAAAAGTTATTCCATTATACTTATATATCTATTATGTTCTTAATAATTGATTTATCATCGTTATACTATCACGATAGTAGTAATATATTTCATACGCGCACTTTTCTTTATCGAGTGTATATACAGATAGATACATTATACGAAAATCATTTCTGTACAGGGCGAACAAATGAAAAGATCTCCTTCCTTGCTTTTATCTTATTTTGGAGTAGGTCCAACATTCCAGTATCCTACATATCTATACGAGTGTATATATATATATATATATATGTGTGTGTGTGTGTATGTATATATATATATACCTATGCTCTGAAGTAATAAAACAGATGCTTCCTTCGGAAAGAACTGATTATTATACTTTTTAAAATGGGTTCCGTATATGGACGAGCATCGAGTCTCGAGATACGGCGATTCTTCCGTTTCTTATATATGTATGAAGGAGGAACAAGGAAAAAATTGACCTAAAAAAGAAGAATAGCCGCACGGAAGTTGATGGCGAACTGCTAACTTCTTTCAAGCTCGGAGATTTATTGCCTTACAAATGGGAAGGCGATGGAAAGACGAAATTACTGTACATACGATATGTATAATAATGTCGAGGCGCAATATTTTGGGTTTGTAAAATGATTGACGAGTTCTTTTACGAATGGTATTTCTTACTAAACTGAACCCTTGTTTTCAGAGCAAACGTAACCGCTATAATTAACGTCGACGTTGTGCGTTTCACCGAATAAATTTTTTTTTTCTCGAATTTTCCATCGTATCTTATCATAAACATTTTGGATCGAAAAATTTACAATCGTAAACATACAAATCTGGATGAACTTTTGGAGTGCAAAGAAGAGGACATTGTAAATAGTATCGTCGAAAATAAGGAGCTGGCAGGCCATTTCCTTTTTGGAAGTGATCGATGGCTTCCCTCCTCCCCGTCCCATTCCACCGATCGATAAAAGGTTTTCACCGGCGCGTGACTAAAAAATCACATCGGTTCTTCCTCTATAAACGGACACACACAGGCGCCCTCTACCCCACCCCCCACACGTACACCGAACTAACAAAAGCCGATAGACAATTCGCCGAGCAATTCGCAGATTTATAAGTTGCTCTCTCGCTCTTCTTTTAAGCGTGGGGAAAGCGAGTGCGTGATAGAAAGAGAGGGACGGATACGGTTGCCGAGGCAAACCAAATAGGAATTCCAGCGTATAATTGCTTCCCCGGTGCGCTGCGCTGGCGCGCCTATGTATACGCGCGGGACTTTGGAACGAGCCAAATCCGAGAAAGTGGGAGAAAAAGAGAAAAGATGCTGGAAGAGAAGTGGGAGAGACCGGGAGAGAGAGAGAGAGCCCAAGTCTAAAGCGGATATAAGCGACGGAGTGTGCATAAGTCGGGGCGGAAGAAAGGACGAATACTTTGAACGACAGTTCTGGCGCAATCATAATGATCTTGCTGAAAATTTTCCAGGGAGTATGAAACTCTACCACTCTCCGCCAACCCAACCCTGACGAAGAGAGGAAAACTGGTTTTTTATCTTAATGTGAATTTCAATTGTAACGGCGATGATACGGGAGGAAGGGGATGGGGGCTGAGAGTCACTTCGACACAGAGTCATTCGAGCGCAAACTGCTTGTCTTCGAATATTCTTCGGGCCGCAACATTTTTAACATATGCGGTGAATTAAAAAATAGGAGAAAAGCAGCAGTCTTCTATGTCACGACTCTATCGCTATTGCTATTTAATGCGCATATAATATATCTACATATAACAATCTCGAACAATGATCCTTCTAAAATGCATCTGTTAAAAGCGAAGACCTTGTGTGCAAACTGTGTGTGTGTGTGTGAATTGTAGGATAATATGAACGCGAGGATGTGCGGCACGTTAAAGATAAAACGCCATAATATGGCAGTCTTATTTAATTTGGAAATTAAAACTATATGTTAGGATAGTGTATTAATATTATTTTCTATTTGTTAAATACATTTCAACGTAAGTGCGATTATTTGCTCTTCGCATACATTAGGATCGGTGTATAGATTGGATAATAATGTATGACTTCCTTTAGTGCCCCGACGGAAATGGACACAAATCTCCGAGTTCGTTTAGTTTTTTTTTATCTTGTTTGACTTAGATAATACTTAGAATAAAGTCTATCCGTAATGCTGCATCCGAAAACCTAGGATTACGGGATTGCTTGGAGAGTAAAATTAAATTCTTAATAGTTCAAGTTTTACTTAATAGTTCACTTTCACTTAAAAGTTCACTATTACTTTTAACGATACAAATGTTTTTTTTATGATGTTTCTTAAAATTGTATTTGTATATATATATATATAGCTATTAAACACAATGCAAATTTCAATACCCTCAAATGAACATACAGAAAAGATATAAAGCTCGATCTCGGGCTTAAACGGCCGGATTAAGCTCGTAACGCCCCGTTTGGAAAATTAAAAGCTCGCGATAAAGACTACGTATAATATATTTATTAATTAACCCTACGTGGAGTCCGAGCTATTTTAGATGAATTTCCACGGAGGCACGCGACGTGTCACAGCTGTCTTGCCGCCATTGGCGCCAGAATTCTTGGTGGGGTGCTAATTAAAGTACACACACGCGCGCACGCGCGCGCACACACACCACACACACACACACATTAATTGCACAGTCGGATCATCAGTATAATACGGAGCATTGTAAATTTTATTTTATTTTTTTTAAGCTCATTCCCCAGAATGCCGATAACAATCGGACAGAATAACGCGCGTGCGAATTAAATGCCCGGTCGGTTCAATTTTTGCGCGGCGACTGGCGCCGCGACGACGACATCCGCGCCTCTTTCTTCTCTCTCCCTCACACTCTCTCTCTCTCTCTCTCTCTCTCTCTCTCTTCTCTCCCTCTCTCTCTTTCTCTCCCTCTCTCTCACTCGCTCTCTATCATTCACTTTATCCCTCACTCTCTCTAATTTTCATACCCTAACAAGTATATATCGGCAACATTGCAGCTCTTGGTTTCAGCGGCGTATTTACAAAATTAAGGTTTTGCGACACATTTTTCCTTAATAATTCGAGTATTATTCATTACGTAATCATATGATTAAACGTTTTATGAAAGTTAAGTCTTATGCAGGTTAATAACAAATCAAAAAGGTTTAAAGACTTAAAATTATATACATTTACACTAACATTATATTATTTAGTTTTCAAGCCTTGATTCATTCATTACTCCGATTAGGTTTTCATATCCTGCGTGACTATTAACCATATTTATACACACGACGCGAGCCCTTCAACAATTGCGGATTAAATACTTTTATAGTAGTTTGATATTTTGTGCTGGATATTGAACTTTTGACAACTGTTTTTTTATGCGAAAGAACGATTTTAGGGAACAAATTATATATAAATCTAAATAGGCGTTTTTAACCATACAGATTAAAATTGCCCATGGTTCTGGCCAACCATATACCTTCCCTTTCACTTCAGATAAAATTTCAGATAGCATTTGAGCTCTTTAAAAAAAAATATATATATATATATATATATGTGTGTGTGTGTGCTCGAAGCGGTAAATAAGACGAACGCAAAAATTGTATATTTAGAAGGTAAAAAAAACAATAGCGCCAACATTAATGCTTAAAAATTCTCGATACATCATGATAGCGATTGTGAAAAAAATTATTAGTTTAATAAATTGCAAGTCAAGTAATAATAAATATTCCGACTTAAATAATAGTAAAAAGATCAAAGATAAAACGCGCGTCTTGCCTTGTAGAGCGATGCGGCATTTTAAATTTACAGAAATATTTTTATTCTGCGGCGAACGAGTGTTTTGTCGTTAAAAAAGAAGGAAAAGAACGTCGTTGAAACTTTATCAGCTATATTATATTTACGATGATTAAATCGACTAAAATATATTTTAGGAGAAGGGTAACGTGGTTATTTACAAATACGCGGATACATCAAAGGGTACATGGTTACTAAAAAAGAACAAGTAGTGTCTTACGTTAAAAATTAGTTTTTATTATATATTTTTTAAAATATGTACACTTATTTAGAAGAGGGTTGAAGACTTTCAGATAAAGTATCTAAAAACTATCTATAGTATGTTTGGTGGCAGTAAGTATTACGAATATACACAAAGAGCATTATAAAGGCAAAAATAGTGGATTTTGAACTGCTGATGTAAAAGCCATTGAGTGGAAAAAATTGAACATACTGTATGTCTGTATAGTTTAAAACAAAACAATTATTTATATATATATATATATATATATATATATATATATATATATATATATGGCATTATAATATATAGTATAAAACTGCACTTGCGTATATAAGTCCTCACCTACGTATATATAGACTCAAACACACTCTCACCACATGCCCGGGAAAAAGTGAAACATACAAAAGGACAGGAAGTATCATGAGAGAGCGGTGCGGAATGAATTTCAAACCCGCGCCAATTGGTCAGGACTCTATAGATATATATATAGATTTAGAACATGTTTGTCGCGCTCTCCCGCGCGGGCGAACGGCGGCGGTGTCGCGCTCGCAGAGACACAGAGGCACAAGCGTGCCTCTGCGTAGAAATTTTTCTTAGAACGTATTATATATTATATGCGAAGAGAGACAATAAGTTGGGAGACGTTAAATTCCCACTTATCCCCTCCCACACACATGCGTGCGCGCGCGTACAGAGAGAGAGAGAGAGAGAGAGAGAGAGAGAGAGAGAGAGAGAGAAGAGAGAGATATTATCATTTACATTTTCACAATATACGAGTACGTACCATTTGACGTTTAACTACTCTCTCAGACAGCGCGCGCGAGAGAATATAACAAGGTCTCTTCGTTATTTCCCTTTTTTTTCGTCTTCTTCAATTTCGTTATTCCTCTCTTTTCCATTCTTATAGAAACCTGAGACGGCAATTTTATGGGGCGATCTCTCTTTGTTTCATTTTAAAGCCCGGGGTGAGTCACGCGTTCTTTTAGAAAGTCATTATTATGACATTTATTCGCTAGTTGTCGAAAAATTCCGTATATAAAGATACGCATCTTTCAGAGATGAGCAATATCGTCTTAGAAAGCAAGTACGGCGTTGATAAACGTATTTATGCAAGTATATGGATGTTTAAAAATCTTTTGAAATACTTTGACGGTGTACAAAATTCATACAAAATATATCAAATGGCATTTATTAACGTCGAAATTCAAATAAAACTCGTCAGAATTATATTTCTATACAATTTTCTCGAGGAGAATAGAGAGGGAGAGAGAGAGAGAGAGAGAAAGAGAGAATGTTGAACTTTGTACATTTTTTGCGCATTTCGTGCACGCATGTATGTGTGTGTGTATGTGTATTCGACCAAGGAAATCGAACCTTGTCTTGTTTTTTTTTTTTAAACAAGAGCGCAGAATATCGCTTACGAATTTCTCGTAACTTCTTCAACTATCCGGCGAGATATTTTTAAATGTCAATCATCGAAAAATCTGTCAACAGGATTTATACCTCTAAGCGGATTAAGTGCACATAAACGCGACAGTTTTAATCGGAGAAAATTGATTCGTTTTCGGTCGTTTTGCTTGATTGACGGCAGGCGGCAAAAAGTAACAAAATAAAAAATCGAAATTTGATTTTTAGAAACGTTAGAGCGGCAGTAGGGTGTAAAAAATATTCTCGCGTCGAAAAATCAATTCGAAAACGAAGCTTCTTTTTGCGAACAACGAAAAATTGGTTCTTTATTTACGCTTGACGAAGACGAAACAGATACGCGTGGAATTATTTTGCATAAGCTAAGAAATTTTCTAAGCGATTCCAACTGCTGGACAGCAATGTCAACGATTAGAAATAATGGAGTATTTGTATTTTTTATCGTAAAGCGTACACGAATCAATCATTGACCAAAGTACGAGCCAAAGTACGTTACAAAAGTTTAACAATCCATGTGGCCGTAACTCAAATCTGAAATAAAACTAATTAATTATGTAAATAATTATTTAAATAAATTATTCAAATTCTGATTTTAAAATTTAATATAAATATTTGTATTTACGAGGTATTATTATATCAACAAAGAATATATTGAAAATTTGAAAGTTAATTCAGATCTGTTATTAAATAATTACTATATTTTAACTATGCTAATTAAACCGATCATTTCTGATATTTGAATGTACATAATTATAAAGTACGGAATATGGTTTATTTTTACATATATTCTATACGGTATTAATGTAAAGACTGTATAAAGTGCTTGAAAGAAATTATTTCAATGTATAATAAATATTGACACAGTGAACGAGTTAATATGATCGAGGCGTACCCATTGAGTATTAACCTATACCAAGGGGGTCATGGCCGGGCGCGACGCTTTTCCAGAAATATTGCGTCTTCAAATTTATTTCAAAACCTAATAATAGATTTTCTAATATTGATTCATCTGTAAAGTACTGTCAATATATTATTTTAAACTATTTACGTAAATTGTATGAATTATATTAATAGCATTAAAATAATCCTCGATAAATAATAACTAATTTTCCATGAATTTCATAAAGTTATGAAAATTCCGAATGGTTCAATTTATAATATCATCATGTTTATATTCTACTATATCTGGATAAAAATCCATATTGAATAATTTAATATATATTGTAATTGCTTCTTTATACGACGATAATATGATGTAAAAAAGGTTGAAGTCCTACCCGTGGTGATAGCTCAACTTAATTTTTTTCTATAAATACTTTCGAAAGAATTTTATCCTTAAATCTTTAGCAAATAATAGTCTCGAACATACACTAACTAGTTGCATTAATATTTTCATAGGACAAAAAATAATTCAAAAATCACCGAGCAGAATTCTTTATCTTAACATCGGAAAACCCTGGAAAAGCTCCAGAATACAATCTGCGTAAAAAAAAAAAACTTCCCCGAAGGTTGTTTTACGTAAGCGCGCGTCCAGCACCGCACGCATTTGCCGATGTAAGCGTTTCCCTTCCAACTCGACTGGAACGTTATTTTATATGTATGTAATATATGTATGTTTGTATGTATGTATGTATGTATGCATATATGGAAGGCCGCAGCTCGCGGCACGACCAATCGATGGCCCCCATTACTTTGGTCACGAGCGCGAGCGCGCGCGCGCATATATCGAGCGACACTTTCGGCGTCTCCGCCGCGTGGCTGTTCCTCTCTCTCTCTCTCTCTCTCTCTCTCTCTCTCTCTCTCTCTCTCTCTCTCTCTCTCTCTCTCTCTCTCTCTCTATTGCGAACAGGCAGCGGGATCAGGCATTTGCAACAGTGTCGACATCCTCCTTACCCTCGGACTCTCTACGTACTTTCCGCGCACATATTAGATACTCACTCCTCGTGTGTGTACATGCATATGTATGGATGCGCGCGCGTGTGTGTTTGTGTGTGTAGAAAGAGAGAGAGAGAGAGAGAGAGAGAGAGAGAGAGAAGAGAAGAGAAGTCGCATTTCAACATATAATCCAAAGTGAGTTTCTCTCTCTCTCTCTCTCTCTCTCTCTCTCTCTCTCTTCTTCGACCCCCAAAAATATATGTACGTGAGCGTCCAAAAAGCGAGAAAAAGGTAAAAAGACACAAAAAAGGCATCAGAGAGAAAACTATATAAGAAGAGGTACTCGCGGAATTTCAAATATAATTCGCAAAGCCATTGGTCGGATTTTTATTGGACTATCTCTCCCTCTCATTCTATATATCTCACCTGAACGTAACTGTTTTTCTCCTTCCCCGAGTTTTTTTTCTCTCTTTTTTTTTTAATAAAATTGCCGGCGACCGATTCTTTGAAGTGGCGCTCGGTCGTCGCGTGTCTTCTGAATTTCTTATATCGCGTCAAGGCTGATAAAAGCCGGTAACGGAGATCGAGGAGGGGGGGGGTTGAATTTTTAGCAGCGCCGCTCGCGTGAAAAATGCAACGGGACACGAGGCTCTCTTTCAAGCGCTCTTCTTATTCTCTCTCTCTCTCTCTCTCTCTCTCTCTCTCTCTCTCTCTCTCTCTCTCTCTCTCTCTCACTCACTCACTCACTCACTCACTCTCGGTCAATGCTCGTCGCGAGCGAGCTCCGAAAGAGCTTTGAAGTTCTCCGCGCGTGCGCGTGCTAGGTGTTAATTTTTCGCGCCCTCTTCCCCCTCCATTGTCTATACAGGTATATAATATATGAGTAAACCTGTGAGCGGAATATTTGGTTAAAAATTAGGCATTAAATAATTGCATTGTCTTCCCATATATCTTTTTTTGCCTTTTTTTAGTTGTCTGGACTGTTTTTTAACTAAGTCATAGTCGAAAATGAGATTTTTTTTAACGATATTAAATTAAAGTAAAATTATTATTAATTTTAATTTAATGCAGAAATTGTGCTTTACAGCTATATAATATAATAATGGTCACGACTGAGTTTCTTTTACGCAATAAAGGACTTCGTAGAATTTTTTTCCATTTCGGGGTAATAAGGTGACTCTCAACCGTAAATTTCCCTTGAATGAAAAGCCATTTTCAAAGATGATTTTTTGAGAAAAAAATTTTCTTCTACGTTACTCTTTCAAGTCGGAAGACATGTTAGAACAAAATTAAGATGCCCATATATATATATATATATATATATATATATATATATATATATATATATATATGAAAACCTTATTAAGCATATATTATATATACTATCATATTACGCTTCACTGTGTTCACTTCCATCTAATTTAGAAAAAATTTTGCAGCTTTGTGCAATAACACGGGAGGAGTAAAGTATATATAATAAATCTAGGTCACTTATTCCTGTCTCCATATATATATATATAAAGGAATTCGAGGAATTTTTCCTCAAAGTATTCGTCCAATTACGCGCATGGAATAATTCAAATTCGTTAAAATCTTATATTAAATTTTAAAAAAAAATTTTCTTTCAATTAGATATGATATTTTCTTTGACGCTATGGCATGTTAAGAATTTTTATCAATTTTAATGCAGCTTTCACTACCACGTCTAATGAAGCAACAGGGAATACACCAATAATTATTATCCAAATTATATAAAATTTTTAATTATATAAATTTTTTTTAAATAAGCTGCTTTTATAAAAAGCATGCACAAAAAATTGCCATCTGATTTAGATAAAGTTATGGAAATAGTTAGTATATCGAGTCTGACCTAAATACTATTTTGAATCGCTCTGATTGAATTGCTAAAATTGTTTCATTTCCGCGCGCAATTAAAACAAATACATATTTTGAGATCCTGGGGTCGTCATTAATTTATTAATTAAGCGTTCGCCCAGTTTCCGCATTAATATAAAACCGATTGACAACTGCTGTAAAATTAGCGTCATCGTTCAAATTCAAATCTCTGTTTGACATTACGAGTAAATGGTATTTTAAGATTCTATACGTATCGAGAGAAAAAAAACTAAACATTGATCGACAGAACAGATGGAAAATCCATATAGAATAGATGTTTGGCAATATAGTTTATATGATATAACCGATTCTACATTTTAGCAGAGTGTATTTAATTAGCATAGATTTTGAGATATTGCTACAAGCATATGTGCCGTACTACTATATTATACACATATACTTTACGGTTCACCGCTGAGGTCGATCCGATAAATATAGTTTCGCAAATTTCATCGCATACGATACTTATATAGACAATACGTAATTAAATGCAAATGCATACCGTTACAGCCTCGCCGCGCTTTACAGATGTAATCTAACGCGCGTGTACGTCGGTAAAAGAAGAAAAAAATTCCAATCGATTAAGCCGAGATTTATCGCGAAAGCGCGCGCAGTCGAGCGGCCCAGTAACTGTTTTGGAATATAATAAGAAAAAAAGTGCGCACGGAGTAAGCTAATAGAATACCTGGATGTATATACGCGCTAGATAATTAGTCTCGGGCAGGCAGTAAACCGTGAAGCTTCTTGAGTATTGAGATGCCTTATCGAATGATTAATGCGTTTCATTAATGCGCTTCAAATTCATTAATTATATTCACTTATCTTTTTCTCCAAAATGTCACGCGAGCATTCATATATTAGTATACTCATATTTATGTATTCGAATTGTCGAAAAATATAGTTATACAGTTATTAATGTCCCGTGAGTAATAATAAGATCACCCGCACACCGCGAAATAGCTCGGGGAAGGTTTCCGAAAGGATTCTGAAAGGATTTCTGATGGAACTTTTGGTCGCCGACCAAGCTCGTACAGAGAGGATTTCAAATATCCGTCTGAGAAGATTTATCGAAATGAAAACAAAAATCATTTGAGAAAGGATTCTTGAATAATATGCTGAAATTAATCTGGGAAATGTTCCGAAGGGATTCGCGAATGAACTTTTGGTCATTGTGCACGAGTCCCTGTAAAGATTCTTTGAGAAATCGTTCTGAAAGGATTCGCCGAGTGAGACGTTAATTATTCCTGAATGAATTTCAAGGATTGTTTCTGAAACAATTTTAATAGTCATAATCAGTTGACAGACGTATGCGGCAATTCCTTTCCAGAAAAAGTAAACAGGAGGCCATTTTGAAAAGTCGCCGCAAAACGTCCTAGTTTTCTTTCGGGATAATTGCTTTCGACGAGCATTTCTATCGGAAATAGTTCTATCGGATATACTTCGATATCAGAAACTTTCGGAAAAGATGGAAAAAAATCCATGTAAGAAAGCAGCTTAAAAGAATTCTGCGAGGAAAAAAGTCGACGGGCGCATATACTTTCAAAATCCTCTCAAGTTTCACTTTGACCAGGATTCCTCCGTCCTTTCAAGAATCCTTCAGCGACAGGATTCCGAAAGAATACTCGAAACAATGTAGAAATGCAAACCTTTAGAATCGTTTTCATCGAGACTTTCTTAAGGATTCGTTAGAACCTTCGTGAAAATACTTTCAGAAAATTTTTCTAAAACGATCCGCACATCGGCCCTTCGCATTAAAAATGAAAGAACGTATTCTATGTTAATTGCGCATAAAAAAAAGAACGCTATCCGACATACACATATATAGAAATTAAATCGTTATAGAGGCAGTTAAAAACAAAAAAATTAATTAAGGCCCAAGATAAATCAGTCGGTTTTACGTTCGCGATAAAACGCGCTTTTCTGTAAAGAGGGCTGTTACTACTTATATATATATATATATATATATATATATATATATATATATATATATACATATATATAGATACACGTTTCATCGAGAAAATACATAACTCCCTATGCTCATATCAGACACTGATTAAATTTTATTTATTTATGTTTATTTTTTTTTTTATCGAGAGGACGCCGCGGATCTGGTACACTAATTTCCAGGTTTTACAGAACTGAATATTACGATCATCCGAGAGAGAGAGAGAGAGAGAGAGAGAGAGAGAGAGAGAGAGGGATGAGCTCGTAGCTCTTCAATTAAACTCCCCCTTTCCCAATCGGAAATTAACCGCTTTCACCGCGCGCGAGCTATAAGCCTCCGATTCGGCATTTATGTGTAAACCAGTTTTTTCAGTGCCCTGCAAAATCTTTCTTTTTTCGTGGTTGTTGCTTTTCATATAAATAGCGCTACAGCATTATAGCACTATATATCCGTATATATGCATCGACAATCCGCGCACATATCGCGACAAAGAGCGCCTTTACGTTCCAATCTCTCGAAGATTGGACGGAATAAATGAATCATCGCGTAGTATAATTGCAGCAGATTCCCCCTTTCCTCGCTGTTTACTCCCGCGTTAATGAGCGCACCGAAGAGAATAATCCTGTTGACTTTCTGAAAAGATGCACGCGCATTTCAATCAAACAGTTTCAATACCCCTCCCCATAATTTTCCCACTCACTCTCTCTCTCTCTCTCTCTCTCTCTCTCTCTCTCTCTCTCTCTCTCGCATTTTTTCATACATCAACATCAGTCCTCCACTCTATATACACCATACATGTAAACGCCTCCACTTCAATGCGAGGGGATGCGTATAAGATTCTGCGAAATTATTCGAGCGCAAAAATCTCAATAAAACACGGTCGAGCGTTCATTCTCCGCCCCTCTCCTGTCACTGTCTTTTATCATTTTTTCTTTTTTTAAGAAAGCACGTGACGTCAAAACGTCTACTGTCTAGTCCGTAAGAGAGTATATACGAAGACCAACAGAATGCGCGCGCACGTTTCTCGTTTAACACGGCTGACCTTACGTTTTTCCTCTTTCGCCTCGGTATTCTCGCCTCTTTCAACTGCAGAATCCCTCGGGCTTTTCAAGTCTTTTATTTCGCTCGCTCGCTCGTTCTCTCTCTGCCCCCCTCTCTCTCTCTCTCACTCTCTCTCTCTCTCTCTATCTCTTTCTCTTTCTCTCTCGCTCTCTGTTTCCGTTTCTCGAGATTCGACAGCAGCGCACGCTCTCAAGACCGGAGGACTTTCTTCCGACATCGGGCGATTAGATATATATAGATATATATATATTATATACACACTCTCGTGCTGTGTCGTTTTATTATAACTCTCGCGCTCGCTTCTTTTGCCTCAACTCGGTTCTCTCCCTCTCTCTCTTTCTCTCTCTATTTCTCGGTGTCTGTCTCTTATCCTCTTAATATATAACCTCTGTCTTCGACTCTTTCACAAAATCATATATACAAATATACATACAGATATATATATATATATATATATATATATATATATATATATATAACGTATGTATATATATACACACTAATTTGTATGCAGATCTCACACGAGTATAATCCTTTAATATGGGTAAATTCGAGACGCACATAATACATATATATATATATATATATATATATATATATATATACATATATATATATATATACATACATATATATATACATATATATAAACGCGCGGCTCTCGCTAAAGACGGGATCGATTCCAAAGGCTTTAATAATGTACCGGCGCGTCAACGAGAGATTGCCATCGTTATAATCCTTAATTTATAAGGCTCGCGCGGATAATATAGTGGGAAGAACCGCTCCTTATTAAATACGTGAGCGGCGTCTTCGATCGTTCGTACGTTCGACGGTGCCATTATTTTTTTCTTAGGCCGTAACCCGGCAGAAATGAGATATGCCGAAATTTCGGAGGTTGCGAACACGATGGACCGGTCAATGTTTTTGTTTTTATTTATTTATTTATTTATTTATTTATTTATTTATTTTTGATCCACACATGAGTCGCATAATTACTGCGAGATGCAATAAAGTAAAATTATCAGATGATTTCGTACGATTCGCGTTAATTTTCCTTAAATTCTTCATCCTCTCGCCCCTCCCCCTAGGAGATAATTCGAGGTGAAAGATTGCGCCCGTGCATTAGGCCCAAGTGGTTGTTAATTAAGGATGCGCAGATACTGCAGTAGATTCAGCAAGTCTCTTAAACTTCCTTGCTGTAAATTATTTTAAGAGGTACTTAATCAAATCCATTTCCTACATTATATATATATATATATATATATATATATATATATATATATATATTATATATATATGATAAGTGTTGTGCTCTTGTCGTTATTATTTTTATTTTTATCCTGTTTAGCGTCGCTCTATTTATGTCTCCAAAATACCGGTGCTAATCTACGACGAACATTTACTATGTGCGTGTAAACAAAGTACATCTAAGTTTTTACAGCGGTGTCGTGCTGATCGGCCGAGATCACCGAATGATTAGTATTTTGCTCAATCGATCGAGCTAAGGAAGTCGTATGATTATGATCGTCGAACATAAAAATTAGATTTCTTGTTTTCATATCTTTCCAATAAGCAATTTCGTTTCCCGATAAATAAGAATTTTCGTGCGTTTAATTTGTGCATCTTTGTATTTTAGAGTACTGATCTGTACGCTCAATCAATGTAGATTAATGATTATTAGTAAAAAGTATATAGTATATTCTTTATATTATAAAAACAAAGGCTGAAAACATTTCTCTACGATATTATGGAAAATTTGCTTGATTCTGAAGAATATTGCAGCACTTTTGCACATAAATAATATTTTTCAAGTTGATTCGATTTTTCGAAAAATCGAAATATTTCAATGCAAAAAATATATAGCCTTATTTTAATGTGACGTCAAGTGTCCTTTAGTGCGCCAATTAAGTACAAAGTCCTCAGTTTAATGTGTAGACAGGAAATGCGTGCAAATTTTAGTAGCATTCGTCGGGTCATTGATTTACATCTATTCTACACTACACTAAAATTCCAACTAAATTCAATAAACGGTATAAAAGTCAGAACATTTTGAAAAAATTCATTTTAAAAAATTATAACTAAAATCTTTCAAAATTAATAATATAAAATGAAATTTAGAAAACGCTCCCATTTCCACGCCGTTTGACGAATTTGCTTGAAATCTAGTGGAAATGGAGAATAGGCATAAACGAAGGCATACTTTTCAATTTTCATCTCATGATACCTTGTTCCTCGATCGATAAAAATTTACTGGGACAGCCCCCTATAGACCTTTCATACTCAAGCATAATGATGCATGATTAAAATTGATATGTCATTTATAACTGATTGATAATTTCGTAAATCATGAATTTTAATTTTAAATATCTGTATAATAAAACAACGAATTTCAATACGAGTACAAATATTTCTTTCTACACGCAGAACTATATAATTCTCGACAAAAACATCGTAAGTAAAAGTAAAATCAACAAAAAGAAATAATGTTCAAAGCGTAAAGAAGAAATTCAAGCCTCGATGCAAAAGCGGCTTTATTCAAATAGTTGTTGCCCGTCCCGAAATTCACTTTGAAAACGGGACACCGCACCCCGCCCAATCCTATACCCCTCGCTGTAGACTACCCCTCCCCCCCGAAAAGGGTACAGTAGGAGCTTTATAGAAGGAGGAACGGAAAGGTCACCGTGAGTCGACTCTGGCGGCGTTATTTCCATTTCCTGGGAATCTATCGAACGCACCTATACACGCGCGCGCGCGTGCGCACCGCAGAAACGAGAAAGGAATCCACGAAGTTGAGAGCACAGAGTGCATATATATATATATATATATATATATATATATATATATATATACTAACTCGCGGTAAACCCGAAAAAAACTATAAACTACAACTTTTGCATTCGCTTCACTTCAACGTTGTATAGTGCGAAAATGGATGAACGCGAGGATGACGAAAATATTTATGAATTTTTGAATTTCCAAGTTTTCTTTTTTTTATTTAGTTTTAGAAATATATGTATATACATATATATATATATATATATATATATATATATATGTATTGATTTATTTATTTATTTATTCAAATTCTATATTTATAAAATTATTACTGACATTTTCTAAACGAGATGAATCATGAATTATAAATCTTTAATAAGTATTTCACATAAATTTAGAGTTCCGAATCTAAATGTTTGAATAAATTAGGTAAATTCTTGAATAATTAATAAAATATATTCTCGCTTACTTTCTTCTAAGTATTTTGAATTTGAAAACATATATAAAGCAATAATGGATTAATCATTTGTATATATAACTATAAAATTTGTATACGTAACTATATAAATTAAGGAATTAAAAGCGAACAATTGGCTTAATTTCAGTAGGAAAACATTTCAATTGTCAATTCTTATAGAAAAACTTATAAAAGTAAAAAGAGCGTGAGGAGAGAGAGAGAGAGAGAGAGAGAACATTCAGAGCAAATTTCTTCTCCACCTCAGCTGATTATGTGTTTTATTTAGGTTCAATTAGCAAGTTACAGCTGAAACTTAAAAGGTTTACGTTCTCGAGATACTTGCCTCCTATTACGAAACTTAATCATCCCCCGTTCTCACCTTATTTACATGCCCCTCTTATCGTTGACGCAGATGTATATAGCTAAAAGTTGCCGCGAAGAAAATGTTGCGCAACGAACAATTTTTTATAGTACATTATAAAAATTTAACTCCGGTCCGTGTGTAAAAAACTTTTATGTTTACGTACATCTGTGTATAATTTAGAACGTTGCATCGCCCAGCGTGGGCGTAGTGTTAAAATTATATTTTCCCCTTTTTTAATCGAACTGTTTTTCTTTGAGCGCCAATGAAAAGTCGTAAGAATTTCATGGAAATCGGAAGAATACGTGAATCTATTTAAGAGTTAATGTAACGCAAGATTGTAAACGAGTTATACGATAAAAAAGCAAAGGAAAAATACGAATGATTATTATGTGTGTGTGTGTGTGTGTGTGTGTGTGTGTGTGTGTATAAGCTTTTAGCCGACAAATTGATTTCTAATATAACGATGCACTTAAATTTACTTGTTATTCGACAATTTGTATTATAATACAGAGGCCAAGCACTGTATGCGGCGACGAAGCTGAGCCCGCGCAATTAACAGCATTCCGTGGTAGATAACGTTGCATATAATTAAGCGCGAACGAATTCATCCGCGGCTCAAGGACGAATGAGAAGAGCAGGCGCAGATACGACGGAATGATCGGGAGGATATTTCGGCTTAAAAGAATTAAGCAGAATGGTGCGAACGATAGCGATCGAGAAAGAGACTGGATGGGGGTAGAGGGTGGTCGCGAACCATCCTCAAGAAGAATCTCGATCACCGCGTGAGCGAGAGAATTAGAAAATCAGTCGGTATACTCCGCTCTCTAAGTTCCTCTGTACTTAATTCCCTTATGTAAACTATACATAGATATCTATACATCGGCTATACGAATATTACAAGAGCGGTAGGCGGCATTTTCGTACTCGCTATTTGTATAATATATATACATTGAGAGAGAGAGAGAGAAAGTTCGAACGAATTGACAAAATGAAAAAGCCAAAGCATGCGCGACGGTTCATAGCGTCGTGTATTCAGTAGCGTAGTACAACGGTAGATTAACGTATCTACAGAGTGGCGTAAAAGCACGGGGACTGAAACAGAAATTTCGCGAGAAATCTATTTTCCGGGGGGAAAAAATCTCCACATGGATAGAGAAAGTTCCCGAAGAAGTTAGCGATTCCCCCTCATAATATAATGGCGATCGTCTTCTACCAGAGTGTCCACGTAGTTATTATATATGAAGTGGGGATTTTGTTCTTCAAGGGTAAGTCGATTAGGTACAATTTTTACGTTCAGCAATATAGCTGGGATAATAATGCTCGAGCAGTTTCGAAAAACTTCAGGATCGCGGCAGAATCAAGTTGGGTATATCGACGGGCCGATTTACAGTCGTTTCAACCGCCATCTCACAGCTACGCCATTTTCAATTTGAAAATTTCCTGAATCTGATAATCGACATTCGTAATCAGAAGCTCCACAAAAAATTCTTACGACAAAGTTTCGTGCGAATTACTCTTGCTTCGAAAAGTTCCTCCGCTATATATTGAATTTGGAAAAATCATTCTTAGATTCGCGATCAGCCATCCAAAATCATTCTCATCTATATAAAATGTTGTAAAATTCTATTGAGCGGTTATCGTATAACTGGTCACAAAGACATATCCAGCGAAAAATTCGAACTTTGTAAACTCTTATGCCACCCCGTATATATAGTCTCATAATAAGCCAAGATGGAACTCAATTTTTTCTGCGTGTCTTGACTCTCTCCTCTCTGTCTCTCTCCTTTGCCACTCTTCCGTGGTACGCTCGATATATATAAAGCACGCAGACCCGCCGACGGGGCGCAAAAAAGCGCCTCGGGAGAAAAGAATATAGTATAGTATAGAGAAAGAGGGGAGAAAAAAGAAAAGAACGAGGGCAAACAGTCGCGGCGGCAAAAATCCCAGGGAACGGCTGTTTCGTCCTCGGCTCGGTCCGCCGTCACTAGTTACCGCGATATATATATATATATGTGTGTGTGTGTGTGTATGTATATATATATATAAACATCAGGGCAGACGACCAGAGTCGATTTCTTTCCTTCCGCTGGAGGCTTCTTTTGCGCCACGGCCGCTTCCTGCCCAGCGCGCGTCATCGCGCGTTTACACAGCATACATAGGTGTATACGACGCTCTGGCGACTCTCTCATTGGAATTCGATTCGAAACGAGCCTCTTCCTTTATACCTTTGTCTTTCGCTCTCGCGTTATAACGACGCGCGCACGCTCTATTCCATTTGCATCGAATGGGGCGCTGCTGCGCGTCGTCCACGGTAATAGGCATAGGAGGCTCGTAAAGCGGCGGAGGTCGACGGACCGGGCTCCCGGAGAGGAAAAATTGCAAATGAACTTCGCGGAAATTGTCAACGGTGTATAGGTATCTCTATATGTAGATAGATAGATAGATACGTACACACAGGTATGTATTATGCCCGGGCGACTGCAGGCGCCGCGCCGACGAGCGTTTCGCACCTGATGCGCGGCACAGGCCGACGCGCAGCCAAGGTGGCTGACCCTAACGTCCTCTCGCCGCTCGCCCGCCCACCCTGCAGCGCGCGCGCGCGCGCGTAGGAATCCGCGCCGTAGAATGCGACCGATAACGGCCGAGAGCGGCGTGGCGCCGGCCTCGATCGGGCCGTAAATATAACAAATAGAAAAGTAAAGGAAGGAATCCCGCTTGTACGAAAGAGTCCCGACGCCTGCACGCCCATATCGTAAATTACCATCGATGGCGCTTTTATTCCGCGGAACTTTCCCAGTACTGTATATTATAAGTGTAGATAGGCGTTATTTAAGGTAGGTGTGCGCGTCGGGCGTGTGTGCGCAGGCGCACCTCAATACACGGAAGTCCAATTTAGTTGAGCTCTGCCAATTTGTCTTATATAACACGACAAACTCATCCCGGATACCGCGGAAAACGGCGAACATTCCCTCCTACCCCCCTCCCTCCACAGCTCTGGTACAGAGAGGGATTCCGGAATCGGTGACAAACTCCCCCCGGCTAACTGTATAATATCCAAAGACCGGAGAGCCAGAGACATTGCATTGGCTGTAGGCGAGTGCGCGACATCCGAGGCGACATCCCTCTCCGACGTACTGTCGGGCTCGCTGGCGGATCGAATGAAGCGAGAGCCAACGCCCCCCCCCCCGCTCCCGTTTCTCACAGAATCCTCTCTAGATTTCTGTCGGGAAAATCGTTGGATATAGTTGATTATAGCAATACCACAAAGACTATACTAATCTAGAATGGATAACTAAAGCTGTAGAGCAAGAAAGCAATTACGAGGCAAAGGGAAACTTTTGAATGCGTAATCTCGATGCGCGCCGACGATCGACCGAAACATCCGTCTTCGGTTAATCCACTGCAATCCATCAAACTCATCACGCTTTATTAATGTTATAATACTATTTCGGGCTAGCAGTTTATGGTTAATCATATTCTTCTATTTATATGTATAAATAAAAATCTCTATCGACCGAATTACAAATGAATGAATGCTATACGTTTATTATATTAGATCTTAAACAAGATACATGTAGTATCTTCAAATAGTATCGACCTCGCCACCTCATGAAGACATGAAAATATTCATTTTCGGCGAACCTTTTTTGTTTGATAAAAATTTTATATTTTTGACCAGAAAATACGATGATGATATTAACGTTTACCTTAGACGTAAAATTGACGGCTATTTCAGTCAACTTGTAAACGTCAAATGGAAACCTCTATTTTTGGCTCAAAAATTAAGAGCTCTAGATTTTACGTCGAAATTTTCTATCTGAAAATTTCAGTCAAATGAAATGTGGTTGATCATGGAATTCTGACTGTTGATGCAAAATCTGACTATAGCTTAGCCGGTTAAGGCAAAATGTGCATCAGATGGATGGATAAAAATCTTTTCAATTAAATAAATTGTTACTTACAGATGGTACACTGTAACATCTCGGTCCCGGTAAAATACAGGCATATAATAATTAATGTACGCCGTTTCAGTTCTCCTTCAATCTAATCCCCGAGGAATAGTTCCAAAGCGTCCACTAGGTGTCAGCTGGCCATCCACTACAGACATGTATATAGCGCACTCGTATAGGTAGTGATTTCCAATCTCTATCAACGGACATCCCTAATTCCCCCGAGTTAAACCTATAGACACCTAAGGCGATGCCAGGATTCTATATCCATCTGTCATGAGCGACGAAAAAATCGTGGAAAAATTGAATAAAACGTTTCCAGAAATCGATCAAACAGTGCACGAAATTGAAAATAAACTTTAACTTAAATCAAATGAAATTCCTCTTCACCAAGAAAAACAGTTTAAGTACTAACTTACAACAACCTAAATTAAACACTGCCTACATGCATACAACTGAAGTAACCCATCTAGAGGCACCGACTTCATTACAAAGCTACTATCTTTTTAAAAAACTACTCTATGATCAATACCTATAATTATTTAATGTAAATTAATAGTAAGATGAATATTAGTAAGATCTATGCCTTCACAGTCTAGGAACTCTTGAAATCTGAAAAAAATACTACTACTCCTTGAACTCCGAAAAAAATACAAAGAATTAAAACCGAGTATTAAACATCATTCTTCATTCTCCGCGTTAGACGAGGATACAGACTCCATATATAAAATTTATCATAAAGAACATAAAAGACTATCCATCGTACTAATTTCTTTTAATTCAGTATGAAAAAATATGTAAACCGAATTTTCCGTTTCAGAAAACTAATCTCCAGTTTACGAAACAGAGCGAAAGAAGAAGGTCGGCATAATTAAGGTGATATTTCCTAAATATGCCATTTTATAGTCGCCATGTTCGAAATCCTCTCAATTCAAAATCGTCCAAGCAAACGATGCGCACTACCACCCGTCTAAAGCATCTTCCTCGCAATGATAGTAGAGTATGTCATATCACCGCTGTTTTTCTCTTCTTTTCTGTTTTCATCGTGCACTGACAAGCGAAAGCGCGTCCTTACATTCGCACCTGAATACCTTGATACGCTGCCGTGCATCCCAGAAACGATGGCTCGTATCAGATCGAATACATCGTTCATGGTAAAATATGCTCCTTCTTTCTCTCTCCTTCCGGAGCCAAAGATAAATGTTACCGATTACATATTTCTTATAAATTACACCTTATTCCACATTAAAAACTATACGATTGAGATAATTTGTAGGGAAATTAATATTTTTATGAATCAAGGAGACTGGAAGGGTTGAAGTAAATGCCCGATACGTTTTGAAGACCGTATTACGTCCCTCTTTCTTGCTTTACAGAGCATATACTCGATTTCTGCGAATCGCTACCGCGCGCACCAAGTGCATCGCTGACGAATGCGCGAAACGGAATATTATCTTCAAAGCCTCGGCTTACGTCTCGTTCCTATTGTCGAGTATTTATGTAACACGCAATTTTTCGCAATGTAACCCACACCCGACTCCTTACAGCCGCGGCACAGTCCTTCGCGAGCTCTCGAAGTTTCTCCGTTTATCCCCCTTTTCTATGCTTTTCACGAGCGTTTCCCCCGAGGCAATACTCGCTGGCCGGACGCTACGACCGTTAAAATAAATAATTAATTCCAAATGGAAAGGTGGCGCTAACGTCACCGAGAGACGAGCGGAGAGAAAATAGCGCCGACCGCGCGGCGCCTCGGCCGTCGTCCGCGGGAAGCGCTTTACGCAGCGTGAATCATTCCGCATTGCATCGTGGAGAATAACGCCGATGGCGCGTGAATCGCAATATATAATAAATAACGATAGCACGCCGCGAGGTCTCGGCTAATTTTGTAGGTAACAGGCCGCTTGCGCATCCGACTAATTGCGCGGTTGTTTAAAATAGGAAGAAAAATAATAAATGCGCTAATTATGTAGCCCAAGACTCTTGTTATGTTATCGGAAATTAAATTATTAAGCCAACAAGGTGGAGGATCCGATTACTTTCAACTTGAACTTTATTCTTTATTTATTTGCGCGTGTACATTAGAGGCGGCTGCGATTAGACCTCGGATTAGACCGTGTAATATAGTTGCTTTTGCAATGTCATTCATATATATATATATATATATCTTGAGTTGAATTTTATCATATGCAAGATCGAACGCCGTCACATTTCATTTTATTTCTAAATTAGAGACACTTATATAGATATTTAACAGCATAAGCCTTTAAATATTATAAAGCTATCGATCACTCTGGAGCAGTGAAAAAATATATTTGATCGTACGCGAAGATACTTTAGAACGATACGAAGCATAAAAAATATTATAGACAACTAGCGTATTATATTCAATTAATAAATTTTTATTGCTCCTAAAAATAGTTTATATCTTGAAAGTTATATTGAGATTATTTTTTAATCAGCGCGTTTATAACGAGAAGCTCGATTAGTAAAATTCATAAGTGCCTTCGACTATTACAAAATTTTTCATCGAATGGATAAAATAACAAAAATTGTGGTGTGTATGTGTGCAGTATTATTTTCAATTTAAGTTTTCTGAACATACAAAAGCACTCAAGTAAAAATACCTCGATCCTTTTTAAATTGGGTTTGAATATAAATGTACGTTATTAAGATACGAATACGTAATGAATATATAATATAGAAAAAAGGTAAATTGAATTAAAGCTTAATTTACTAATATGTTCTACTTTTTTTCTTATCTTTATTCCCAAATAAACGCACGTCATTAAAAAGTCAATTATAAAAAGGTCCAATATAAATTTTTTCAATTATGCATTAATGGTGAAGTCTTCTCGTACGTCAAAACTGACATATAGTTTCAAAGTAAAAATTATTTTAGTATATTTTCTGATTGAAAAAGCATCTCCAATCTATGTCATGAATCAACTGAAATTAAAAAGCTTAGAATATCGAGACAAACAAGCTCTAACGGCAATAGTAAACAAATCGTACAATAATTTATAAAAGATGTTTTGTTAACGCCAAAAAATTCTTTTTATTAGAAAACAATTAACAGTGCAAAAAATTCGATGAATATTATGATAATATTAGTACCCGAGATAAACGTTATATTCAAAGAGATACAACGTTCGGAGTGAGTTGCGTTAAATTGAAATAAAAAGAAACTTTTATTACCCTTCTCGTGTACATTCTTACTTTGCATAATAAAAAAATCTGTATAAAAAGAATTTCGAATTGAGAAGACTAAATGTTTGAAAAAATTTATTATACTTGATTCCGTTGACATTTCAAATACATAATCACCAAAATGTACATCCATGTAAATGAAAGCATTAAATTGAATTTTTTCGAATGGAATTATTGACGCTCATTGCGTCGGCTGTGATTTAAAAGTATAAATTCCGCTCTTAAGTAAAGACAGCTTGAAGTTTTTATAACTGAATTTTCAAAGTTGATATAAGAAATTTTATAAAAGTTGCGCAAGTGTTAATTACATCTGTAAATCCCGATGAAGACCTCTATTTTGATGTTAAATCTCTAAAAACTCAAGTCTTTAAAAAGACTTTATTTATGCTCAGATACGGATTGACCTTCGATCTATTCTTAAAAAATCAATAGATTTTGATCAAAATTAAGAAAACAAAACCTAACGGAGCAAGGAAGTCAATATTGGCATGGAATGTGAACGTGAAACAATCGCTAATGTAAATAATGAGAGAATCTAAGTTTATGGAAAATTATATATTAATAATTTATCTGTTATTATTATATTATTATATTAATTATATATTAATTAATAATATAAAAGTACAAAGCAGTAAATTTTCTTTTTGTTTTTCAATTTTTTTACAATAGTAAAATATCAGAAATAATTTATTATCTATATTAACTCATAAAAAGTTTGCATTTTTCATAATGCATCTCATTAAAATTCATCTAATGATAAATCTCAATGAATTAAAATGGCAATATAAAATGGCAATATAAAATGGCAATATAAAATGGCAATATAAAATGCAAGGAAAATGACAGTAGAGATTTGTTAGATATCTCAATAAATATGCGTAAGGCAGTAAAAAATAGCGCTTCTCTCTGTTTCCGCATTTGTTATTTATAAAACTTTATAATCGCAGAAATACATATGTTTATCTTTTCATAAAATGTAACTATGACAAGCGACATGGCATCGAATTTGATTCCGATTCAGCAAAATAATGGGAATTACCTCCATAATGAAAACTGAATAGTTTTTATGTTAGAAAATGTATGGCTTTTTTACTGAAATTTTAAACAGATTCGTTAAAAAGTTTTTTACTTTATTTTTTTATTGGATATTAGAATCAAGTATGTTAAATCTGCGGTTATGTTAGTTATGTGCATCAAATATACGGAAGATTACATTAATTATCTAACTCATTTCATTTAAAAAATAGATTACTCGTAAATAAGGAATTGCCATATAGTGTCCAATAGATTATTGTAAATGTGAGAATATTATTTTACCTACAATCTTACTGAACTCGTTTTGGAGATAACTTTAGGTTCCTTCCTGAAACTGGATCAAATACGTCACCCTTATATCGTTGCCTCGTAAGTAAAGTTAATATCTATTTAGATTTTAATTTTCATTTATATTTTTAGCGATGTGACTCATTGTTTGATATCATTCTTCGATATTTTGTTAATGATATGTTGTGAAGTATTTGAAAAACTATATTGATTTACTCGGAAAAATACGAATTTTTTGCTATACGAAATAAAATATATTTGTGCTTAAACGGGTTTGACTGTGACTCTCGAATCAAAGAAATGCCAGAAAAATAAATGTTCTTTTTTTTAAATATATACTATAATAATATATATAAAAAATTAATGTTTTAAGAGTTTCAATTCTCATATTATTTTTATTTTCCGTAACTGTCAGACTTACCTTACGCTACCTTAATCATGAAACTTCAGTTTCTAATAGCGATGCAATGAAATTTTTTTTCATTAATCGGAGTGGTGTATTGTGGGAAAAAATAATCAAAATTGTATGAATTATCCTATTAATACGTATATTTGTACTTAAAATTTCAGTTTGCATATTAAATAGCTAAAAATAAATCTTTTAAAAAAAGATATTTCCAAATATATAGCTTTTGTTTCGTAAAACATTTAAGACTCATTTCATATAATATTCCCGATATTTGAATTGTACTCAAACTACCTTAATTAATCGAATTAAAGTTCCATAACACAGAATTAATAAGTAATCTGGAAACTTAGTTTTGCATGGTCCAATGTATAACGCAATCGCAGATAGATCGTTCTATGATACTTTCGCTACGTACGAATTGTGCTGACGAAATAACAACAACTTTTGAAATGTTGAAAAAAAAATATTTGTTCATTCGTCAATATTGATATTGACCCCTGAAAAGCAATCTCTTGCAAATATTATACACTTGTTCCAATCCTCAAATCGTTTCTTCATAGGCAATTTTAGCATTCAGCTTTCATCTGCTTATTCGAAAATTTTTGCGCCTTCAAAATGTTTTTTTAATTTAGGAAATAGAAAAAAAGAGTCGTGGGGGCTAAATATGGTAAATGTGGAGACTGATGAGATCATTGTAAAATTCTTCTTAATCAAAAAAAAAAAAAAAAAATCACGAACTAACAGTGATGTGTGAACATAGGCATTAGCGTGATGCAACAGGTATGGAGTAGTCATTCAAAAGCTGAACGTTTTCTTCTTATTTCTTCACGCAACCTACACATAACTTGAAGAGAATATTATTCTTCGTCGACAATGCAATATTCTAATAGAAATGCGTGATCCACAACGTTATCATGATCAATGAAATGATAAAGTAAAACTTTCACAATTGACAAAAATTGACGAGGTTTTTGGCTCAAGATATCCAAGCTGCATCCCGTTGGGATGATTTAGTCCTGGTTTCGACATCAAAACCATATGCTCATATTTTATTACCGGTTATAATACTTTTGAGCTAGTCTGGATCGATAGTGCATGGACTTTCTTCTCTATTGTTGACGTGCTAGAATGTCCAGGACGAGGATTATCGTCGATATCTTTGCGGGTTTCTTTCAATTTCTTATACCACTTGCAAGGGTTTCTTTCGCTCTTGGTGCATATTCGACAAATAGTGCAATTTTACGGCATGAGACTATTTAATTTTGTATTTTACGTAAAATTTAATCTAACTTCTTCGCTCGATTTCTATAAACCACGAAAAATGTTTAAGTATACGGTTAAAGACAGTTATAGTCTATAAGTGAGCCCTGTCAACAGCAAAACATGATAGGTGTGTATGCACCAACATATTAAAAAATATGAAAACATGAATATACGTAGCCCGCCTAATTTTCAGATTGGCTTTATTTATTCAATACACATCGTACATAATGCGGAATGATATCAACCCCCGTCTCTCTTCCCCTCGTTCTTTCCCTCTCGTAGAATTCGAAAACAAACAGAAAGTAATAAAAAACTTGTGTATAGTATATACATAGTCGCGCGGAGGAATTCGATATAATACTCCGCCTTCGCCTCCCGCAATCAGCGCAGTCGCGCGTATATATGCAAGATTTTCAAGAGGACGAGAAATTCTCGAAATTCCCTGGAAACGCAAACAACAGCGCTATGCTGATGGGGTCGGCGAGTTGGCATCGATATGCCGCGAGCACGCGCGCGCGGAATTCCACCCCATTTTTAGAACGGCTGCTCTATATATAAAGTGCGTTACTGCCAGGAGCAGCATCCGGCACCATCAAACGCGTCATCGTGTGCGTATGAGGGCGAAAGTGCGCGCGAAAGAGAGAGGGGGGAGAGGCGGTACGCAAGACGCAAGAGAACAAAACAAAATAGAGAAAAACCTAAAGAATTCGTGCCTTGCGTACAAGTGCAAGAGAGGAAAAGAGAAAAAGAGATAGAGGGAGAGGGAGGCAGGAAGAGTGAGAAGGGAAGATATTTAGGTGTGCACTCCAGAGTTGCGTAATAAGAGGAGTCGCACTTGAAGCTTTCGGCACCTCCTCGGGCGTACTTATCTTTTTGTATACGCGTTATACCCATATACAATTGTATATATGAGAAAATTCGCGATGAAAAGCGGGGGCGTGAAACACAACTCGCCGCAGAGAAAAAGAGACCTCCCGCAAATTTTCACGACAACAAAGCACAAAGCATTCGAGAGTAAGAAAGAAAGGCTCGGCTCTCGCCCGCGCATCAGTTCTTCTATCTCCCTCCATCCTCCCCTCTCTCCCTCTCTCTCTCTCTCTCCCATCCATTGTTCTCGTGCGAACGTTCGAAATATTTTAATTGGAAATCGAGCGGCTGCGGCAGCTCTTTTTCTCTCTCGGCGCCCACATACGGAACCCGCGCCCGCGCCGGCACGCGCTCTGTGCTTTCGCCCTCGTTATCATAAATTCACGCGCGTATCGACCAGTAGCGCGGGGGCGCAGGTGCCCCCGCAAAAACAGCTGGACGAGATCCAGATCGAAAAAAAAGGAGGGAGAAAGAGAATTAAATTGAGCGCAATTATTTCCGAATCCTAACAGAGAGAGGGAGATTTAAATTTAATGATATCAGTTTATACAAAATGAAAAATACGATATACATATGTAGTATAATATAGCAATAATAAAAATATAACAACCATAAAATAATGTAGTAAAAAGTATATGTTCTAGTCAATTATAAAAATACAGATATACTAAATACAATCGCAATGAATCAATGTTTTAGAAAATCTCTATATTCACAGCAGTATAACAGTATAATGTATGTGATACATAACAAAATAAACTAACGTTTCGACTATAATCGGCATTGGTTAAGCTTATATAGTGGGTGTTATTTTAAATCTGCTAAGTGACAGAGGAATCTAATCTGAGCGTTAAGAGCGCCCAGCATAAATGCTTACCTTGAACCTGAAAAGATCTCATACCTAATTCAGTCTACACATAGGGAATATTTTTGTCTCCCTCTTCGAAAAACCTCTAGATATATATTTATAGATAAAAAAATTCGAAATTTTCTTGTAGGTGTATGTTAAATATTTTATGAATTAGAACTAACGTATAATATAATGTGAAACATAATGTCTACTAATATTCATGTGCAACTTACAACCTGCCTAGAAAAGCTCTAGGGGGAGACATGATCGTCAAGCAAACAGCAATTCTTTAAAACTTGAAAGCTTATTCCTCACCTAATGCGAAGGATCCAGCATAACACTAACATAATAATCCAAATAACGAAATAACAACTTCTTAAATAAAAGCTCATGTAGAGTTTCAATACTGTATTTCCCGTCAAATGGGAAGCTGTAAAAGACTTGATGAAATTTTTTAATTATCTGATCTATCTGGGATCCCTAAGAGAATTTCATGTCCCATACCATTGGAAGACTTTGAAAAGTATTTGAAAAAGCCACACTAATACCATATTCAATAACAATATAGATTTCCGCTTTTAATTCGTGGGCTAATCATGAAGGCCTTAGGGAGGCTCGTATGAGGAGCTCAAAGATGCAGTAGCGCAGCTCACTCCAACTCCGTTTGAGCAGTCGCCTCAACGGTGCAATCGTCTCCTTCAGAACATACAATAGATTAATGTACGCCTGTAGGTCATCATTGAACAAAATATATTGTATGCACGAAGGATCAATAACATTCTGAATGCCATTCATGTAAATATAAACCTAGAATCTGAATAGAACAGATCGTTGGAGTGCACCGAAATTCGTGGCAATCCATGATGATTTATTGCTGCAGAATTTACAACAGTTTTTTCCCTCCAACGAAAATATAAATAAATCCACATAAAGATTGCTCTGAAGAAACAAAAAAAATAAAAACAATTAAATAAATGGGAAGGACGATTAGTATTAAAAGCCTTGTTAGAATCCAATAGAAGAAGAAAGGTGTTGTGCATATTTTGTCTAATCTGATATTCTCTGTAAAATGGAATAAAGCATGTTTTTGTCTGAATTGGGGGGAAAAGCCAGATGACTTTAAGAATTGAATAGCTGAACTGAGTATTTACCTATAGTACAGGTATTGATTTCATAAATACTTCAATAACACTTTGCAAAATATCCAAATATGGTATCAGCTTCTCTCACTAATAATGAGAAATATGATACGACCAGAATAATATTACTATTAGTAATTCTTTAAAATACATGAAGCAGCTATGGATTATGAAGCAGCCAAATGGATTCCGATGCAATCCATATACTTCTCCGAAGAAGATACAAACTCATCAGGAAAGTGACTGTTCAAATGTCCAACGGTAAAGCCATTCAGTCCCCCGCTGATCCGGACCAGAATCACAAACTACTAAGTCATCTAAGATTTAATAATTCTACATGCAACAGCTATGAAAACAGGAGGGATGTCATCATTCTGAATTCAGCTAATAAGAACTCAGTTTGCTAATAAGTTCCAAGTTCACCCTTCATTGTGGTATTAGAAGATATTAAGATATGCGAACAGTTGACACTTGTAAAGTAAATTTGCAGTACTGGGCAATTCTCCGCTATTAATATTGCGATACTGTTTTACAAGATTGTGAAGGGTAACCCGAATAACACTATTCGCGACAACTGAGACCAACCACATGTCTTAGCCAGGTCAAAAAGGTAATAGTATAAGTCCTTGTTAGGAAAAGCTCACACACATTTAAAATATATAGGTTCTTAAGAAGTTCATAAGTTCAAGAAGAAAAAGAATCTTTGAATGTTTATTTAGGTTAGAAATCAGCACTCTGCATTACAATACATTCATAATAACTATGGCAATCTTCAAATATAATCATGAATCTAGTATTTTTATAAACTTATATTATGTAAGAGAGAAGGAAGAGAGAAAGAGAGAGAAAGAGAATATATATTTTATGAAAAATGAGATAAAACGCCTCGAATAAAGCAAAACTTTTTGGTGCTGGCTACACAGGAAACTGGAGAGTAATAGCCTGTGATTGAAGACAGATCTGTAAAAATCTATATGAATAATGTTAAAATCAATTGTATGGGAGGAGAAGTGGCGGATTTGAATCAGTATACAGACGCTGCATTTCTCTTTTTGAATAATGCATTTATACATTATACATTATACATAGCCTCAAATAGGTGCGAGCATCGATATAATAGGAATGATGACCTATAAAAAACTTTTTTTATGTAACCTTTTTACAGTCACAAATCTGAAGTTATAGTTATTAACATAGTAATCTAACTCACCTGTAATTAGCAGAAATTTAAGGCTTTTATAATGTGATTTCTTAAAACATGATCATCAATATATATGCTACTATAATTATATTTGTTTTGACTTTGGAACACCATTATGAAAACTTAATTAATTAAAAACAATTAGCTTAAAAAAATATCTGGTGACGGCCAATATCTTCGTCGTTTTTCTTTTTTTTAAGTCCTTCCAATAAAAGCTTGTTATTGCACTTGATTTGTTCGACTAAAATTTGTTCATCTCGTAATATACAATATCGCGCAGAATATTCATATGCTCCTTCGTGTTTTCCATCCATTTATGCATGAAGCGAAAAACAGCATAGTCATATAGTAATTCTTCCGTTGTCAGCTTAATTCTCTCAAAAATCATCCGAAGTTCTTAATATTTGAAGTGCTAATGAAAAATCTTGTAGAAATTAAGATGATTATTGCAAATAAACAAAATTCTTTTATAAATTTTATCAACATTACTTCTAATAAGTAAAATTTACTATTGCTCTTAGTTTTTGATTTTATCTATTAAAACTATTTAACGTGGTAAGCGTGCCGTTGTATCAAAACTCGGGATGATTTAATAATTTCTTAAAATGCATTTTATATACTATTGTTCTTTGAATTTCATTGAACACTGAAAAAAGCTATATAGGTTCATTTTATAAAAAGGAAAAAATTACTACGAGTTAAGTCGCCCTTTTTCTCTTTTCTAAAAATAGCAGAGTATACGAGCGTACAGAGCCGAAAACGGGAACAATTTACATATGTTTCTACATTTACACGCATGCGGACACGCAGAGTGTAATGGAAATTCAGCTATTACTATTAATCACTGGTTACAGGTTTTACTCTGCGCAATTTTCTTGCATATATATACATATGTCTATATTGTATATGTATATGATAATATCCGTTTTCAGTTATTCGTCTAATGGTCTGCTCGTGCGCATAAGGTAAAATACCCATACTTGGACAGAACAAAAAATGGATCCAGTACTAGGAAAATAAAAAAATATTAAAATTATTATTGATACGAACACTGTAAATTATTAAATAATAAGAATTATGATTGACTTCGATGATTGTTAAACTAATGGATCGAAATTTGAAATCTTTAATTTCCGTATTAATATTAAAATGACTTTGAAAATATATTATGATCGTCACAGACCTCATATAGCAACCAAAAATAAAGCCGCGTCGCTTTTACTTCTCGTACAGGTTCATCTTGGTCTTAGAACTCAATAAGAAACATAAAGAAACTATTTCTTACTAAAAACCTTGTGTATATAAATAATAACATCATAATTCATAATTTTTTTAATGATTACAATAGATAAGTACTTGAAAATTTGATGTACATTTATAGGTTTCAATTTTTATTTTTGCATTTATACTTGTATGCGTTTACGCATCTGTGCCCGAGCTGAAATCCCTTTCGTGTGCATGTATCCTCCCTTCTCGAACATGCGTTTGTAAAGATGAGTTCTCTCTTGTTTGCAGTTATGTCATGAATTGATTTAATAAAATTATATTTTAAAAAACTATTTTATTTTTTTAATTTTCACTAATTACGTATTAATACATTTTTTTATCATGAAAATGAATTTGCAATTCAGATTACTGCGTTTTTAATTCAGATGAGGTAATAAATATCAGGTATATAAAAAGTCTCTTCGTGTACTAGGTATTTTGCCTTATGTATTATATGAAAAATAGTGCAATTACTATAGAAGAAAAGCAAATATTTATAATGAAAGTAAATTTTAAAAGCATTATGTTTTTAAAAGCGCCGGAGTACTAGATAATTTACCAAATATATTATATGTTCAACGAAAAGATGATGCGGGTAGTTTTCTACGCTTAAATATAGAAATAAAAATATCCAGTAAAATACGTGTATGTCTTGAAAAGGCCCTATCATAGTTGAAACAGTAATTTATTATATAGGCAATCAACTTATTTTACTTAAAATATACATTTTATGTTGAGCAATACACATTAAACTTACGTATTTATACGCTGAGCCACATTTACAATAATTTTTTTAAAACAAATCTTTTGATTTATCATTTTAACACGATAAAATTTGTTTCATTTATTATAACTTGCGAGATTGAAAAAATATTCCAAATTTATAGGGTAAAAAAGGGGCAAAAGAACGTTGAAAATTTTGTTTTGGAGCCTTAGATAATATTATGTACTTATAATCTACAGTTCTTATAAAGAATTATCTTGAACAAATTGAGTATCAACTCGGTACCAAAGTACAACAGCACTGGAATGCAAATTTTTTAACTATTACGATGCAGAGAGATACTAACTTTGATTTTAAAAAATTGTGTGTATAATAAAGTTACTTTGTGATTAAATTATATTTTTTATATATAAGAGTTGTAGCATGACGATGTCAGCGCATATATGTCGAAGAAAAGTCGTTCGTTTTAATATAATAAAATTTATTGGATTTTTTATTAACTGACTACCGTATACAAGGTCGAAATATTATTCAAATGCAGTCCTTTTGAATTCTAATTTACAGAATCAATGAAAGATCGCAGCTACCGTTCCTTGTCTATGAATATTATTAAATATTCAAATAATATTAAATGAATTAACCTTACGATCGTTGATTAAAAGATTGGTTGATTAGAGAACTTCCGGTGTACTGCTCAATTATTGTTAAATTTTGTATGCCTTCAATCGTGGCAGTAAATAATAATAAATTAAATACCTAATCAAAAGATGTACCCATAAGGAACGCAGTAGAATATTAATTATAGTCCATAATTATAATAATTAATTATAGATTCTGAAACGTATATATAGTCCGCGGCAAAAATCGGGACTATATCTAGATAATACAAATTTCAAATTATAAAAAAAAAAATGAAACTATTTCACCCTTAATTGTCTTCATATAATTCAGGCTCTCAAAATGTCGTTGGAAGTTTAAATATTACATTGAATATTAGTTTCTGAGCCAAAAGATAAAAATAATTACAAATATCTAAAGCTCAATAATCAATAAATAACTCGATAAATTATTAAAAAGTAACTTTCGATAAAATATATTTCTTTGAAAAAAAAAATTATTCATTCATAGTTTGGAGAAGTGGTTCACTGTCGATTACTAGTTTAGTTGCCCTATAATAAACTCGCTATTCCGAAGCAAATGAATCTTTAAACTTTTTTGCTTCTTCAGCAAACAGTAACCTTTCTAAAAACAATGTACTATATTTAAAATTTGTTTTATTTTCCGAATGACCATACTATCGTCTATATATTTATTACTGCTGCCCCTTTGCCATTTCAAACCGATTTCTTACCGCCCCTGTATAAAAAAAAACGTTCACGTAAGTTTTCTAATTTCGAATTTCCGGACGAGCAACGGCTGCAGCTCTTTCGTTGCTTGATCGCGCGACATAATAAAAAGGAACGAGTTAAGACTTGAAGACTTACATAAGTACACCGCTTTCTTATTTTTATTCGCTATTTCTTTCTCTTTTTTTTATCACATCCAATTCCAACACATCTTTGTCAAAATATGCTTGTACTTCCCCCAACCTCTCTTTCTCTCTCTCTCTCTCTCTCTCTCTCTCTCTCTCTCTCTCTCTCTCTCTCTCTCTCTCTCTCTCTCTCTCTCTCTCTCTCTCTCTCTCTCTCTTACTTGCTATAAGAGATGTACAGAATTCCAAGAAATCTCAATCTTCTGTACCAGTTACGTCTTGTCGCTGGTGCTCGCGAAGATAGTTTTATAGAAGCCTCAGCTGCTTTATCTCTCATATAATATAAATAAAGTGTAGGAAAAAGAAGCAGTGCGTGATTTTATTTTAGAAATGGATTTTATAAAATATACAAGCAGAAATAGGGAGATAGGAAGGGAGTAAATGAGGGAAGGAGGGAGGGAGAGAAAGAGAGAGAGAAAGAACAAACTACACCGCGTACCGCAATACATATTCGAAAAAGCTCTATTTTCTATTAATACCGAGAGGGATTTATGGAAAGCTTTTGGAGGTAGGGGGGAGGAGTGTCCGATATCAGAATCAATTCCGGGCTACAGCGTCGCGAAGCTTTTATGAATAACGCAATATTCATTCCGTTCCATTTTTTGGAGAAAAATAATATATGAGAAGATTCCCCTTCCTTTCCGGCACGTGTGGCGAGGCATCATGGACATAATGATACTCTATTTTCTTATAAATTTCCTATATCGAATCTCGTATCTTCGCATTGGTATAAACGAAATTTAGAATATTATTCCCAACATTTGTATAAATTATGAACATTTATTGGTTTGAATTTTTCATTATTTATTTTGTATAAATATACGTAATGCATATATGAGATGTATTAACTTAGAATTAGTACATTTGAACATCAAAAACACCTTTGATTATCACTACTATTGTATTTTAAATTTATACACACGCACCCAAGTACAAACAACCAGACAATATTACTGTATATATATACTGTTTTTTTTACAATTTTCCAATGATTCCAGTGTAATTTTCATAAGCATATTTCAGTTCGGATTCCAGTGTAATTTTCGTAAGCATATTTCAGTTCGAACATTTTAATTACATGCAGAATAATGTGCTATATTGTAACGAATCATCTGCACTCGAAATCACTTCAAAAGTTTAAAAATGTAATTAAATTTTAATACACGCCACAGAAGTAAGCAAGAGATCATGCTTGGTTTGGTTTGGTCAGTTGAATTTTACCTACATACCTCTCTGTCTGCCTGTTTCTCTCGCTCTCCTCCCCCTTTCTCTCTCTCTCACTCTGCCACCCACACATAAATGCCTCCATGCTTGGAATGCAAATTAGTTAGGCCGCGATGCGATGCATAAATACCATAACGTCATGAGCTATGTAATAACGTTAAGTAGCTCTATCAAATTTCGAATGCCTCGTTAGAACGTGCAACTACCGAAACCTTCGTGCGCGTCAATATATATTTATATATATATATATATATATATATATATATATATATATATATATATATAGACTGACGCGCACAAGTACATGCACACACCATTACGACAGCGCGCCGCAATTTAATTCCGAAAGCTTTCGACGCAGCCATAAAAGTCGTGTAATAAAATACGCGTGAGCGCGATAAAGAAAGAGAGAAAGCCCTCCTACACACGCACACACATATATATATAATCTAAATTCGTAAAAATGCAGGGTGAAAAAAAGGGGTTTGGTGATTAAAAGCACCGGATATATCGTTTTACTTGTCTTCAGCGTCGGGACTGTTTCCTTCCAACCAACCCCTTTCGCTCACGGGCGCGTGTCGAACTATCGCACGATTGTGCAAGCGTGCATGCGCGATTTCGGAATTTCGCTTATCTTTATATATATATACATATATATATATATATATATATATATATATATATATACACGTATGTGTGTATGTATAATAGTAGTAATAGTAGAGTACGTGAACACTTACACGACCACATGACGTTGGTCGGTTCCTGCGCGCAGGGGGTGCATAGATATATATATTCAATGGTTATACGCTATCGTATAAAGTCCTTCTCGCCGAATAGTTTCGCGAAAACTTACGTTCCCGCTGCGGTGCGAGCACGAGGGAGAGGAAGAGAGGGAAGTGGGATGGTCGGTAGTAATATTTTAACGACCGGCTTATCGTTCGGCATCTGCGGTGTCCATGTGCGCGACGTTATGCTCCCGTGCGCACCGAGAGATAGAACAACCCGGGCTTATTGGAGCTCCCCCCGCTTCCCCGCCCTGGACCGTGCATGTGCCGAATCTGGAGAGTGTATAGGTACACGACTCTCTTTATGAGATGATTTCTATTCTATATATGTATACGTAGGAAATTTGAAAGCCTGAACGTGTATGTAGTGTATGCTTATACGTATACATATCTAGACGCAAATTCTCTATTCATATATCAACTAAAGCCGCGAATGTATAGGATTTAATACATTATATGTACGCTGCCACGATAAAGAAAAGTACCTGAGGACGCGTGCGAACGCAAGACGGGAGCAAAGGTCAAATCGGAATTACGAAACGGTGGACAAGACATAAGAACGAAAGAAGCGGAGAATAAAGAGCGACAGAACTCCGAGAGTTAAGATAGAAATAACTAAATATATAGATGTATATTATTTGGTATTACACGATATTAAATTTAATAGAGCGAGAGGGGAGAAAGGAGAATATAAAGAAAACGAATCAATCGCACAGGCGTCCCACGTATTTATTAAAGCTCTTTCTCTTTTTCAAATCTGTTCGAATGCACGTATTAGTATATATACTTAGGATACAGAATGAAAACAGAGAAAAAGAGAATTTGAAGGAAGCAGCTAGGTCGAGATGGAGAGAGGTAGACAAGGAGAAAGGAAGGGAGAGGGGGGGGAGAGAAAGAGAGAGAAGAGAGGTGAAGAAAAGTAAGAAACTAGAGGCGCCTACGGAGAAAGCGGGAATGAGAAGCAACATATTATAGGTAGAAACTGCTTGATGCGATAAAAGCACGGTGCGGAGGCATGAAACCTGTACAAGGACCCTGTCTCTCCCCGGGGCGATGGTAGCAACTATATCTATATACACAATATAGGAGCAATAGGACGCGGACGAAAAGGTAGTCGTTGCCCCTGGTTGCCATACCCCACCTCCCGCCCTCTTCTCGGGCCGGCGTGGTCGAGCAAAAAAAGTAATATAAGGCCAGCCGACTGGCCGATACTGAAGAGAGGCGCCGGAGGAAGCGCCAGTCTTATAGTATATATACGGGAATCTATATTTATATATATATATATATATATATATATATATATATATATATATATATATATATAGTGATAAAAAAGTACATGCGCAGGTTGGAGTGCGCATGTGTTCGTGTAAGTAAGTATATACATATATATATATATAGATTCGGCGACGTCTCGAGGGGCGCCACAAAAAGTATACAGGGGAGCATTGGGCCACGAGTGCGCGCGTCGGGGGGTAAAAAGCAGCGATGGACAAGAGAAATGATACCGAGGAGGCAGTGGGGCGAATAGAGGGGCGAGAGGTAGGAAAGGAAGGGGCGGGGGTTCGGAGAGAGTTAACGACTGCTGCTGTTACTGCTGCTATATATATATATACACTGTACAGGTGCAGAGAGCCGCGTCTAAGGTCGTTGGATCGAAAAAGCGAGACACGGATAGAGAGAGAGAGAGAGAGAGAGAGAGAGAGAGAGAGAGAGTAGTAGAGTGGGAGGGGGAATAAGAGGGACGAGGAGAAAATCGCGGAGTGCCGGAGAAAAAACACTGGCGCCGGGCGCGACTGAGCGCCGCCTGATGTATACGATCGAGGACGACGACGACAATGACCGCGACGACTACGGCGGCGCCCAGCTCCCGCTTATATATATATATATATATATATATATATATATATATATATATATATATATAAAATTCCTTATTAGACTCGCCGAGGATTCGTGCAACGACTCCTGCAAGCAGCTATTATGGAGCGAATTGATGATCGGCTGGCAAACGGGGGCGGCCCACGATGTCGATGCAAGACGCGTTACTATATATATATATATATATATATATATATATATATATATATATATATATATTATATAAAGTTTATACGCGTTTTATACAACTGCGATGTGACCGCTCGCGCACTTTGCGTGTATTACACGAAAATATTTCTTTTCCATATAAAACACTATATTATACGTCGCTCCCTGAATTTTTGAGGGACGTGTATATACGTATAGGAGACGCACGTCCTCGTTCTCGCGAGCCGGTCATGTTTGCGCGCGCGCGCGCTCGGTGAGGAAATGATCTTTTATGGGCAATGAGCATAAAATGGAATTGAATCACACGCTCTCGTAGAGGAAATTTGTGCCGTCCACTCTCTCTCTCTCTCTCTCTCTCTCTCTCCCTCCTCCCTCTTCTCGCTCTGATGAAACAATCATGAATAAAACGATCCAACCTTATAGCAAAAAAAAAAAAGAAAAAAGAGCAACTGTCACGTTCACGCCATATTTATCACTTTATGTTCTTATTTTTCCATCGAAAGTCGCTCGATCTTTAACTTTTATTTTATATATTTTTTTGATCTTCTTCCAAATTTCGAAGGAACAGTTTTGAATCCCCAAAATAGAAATCATATAAAGTATATTAGACAACAATCTTATTAAGAAGCTGTATAGATTGTTCTTTTATGCCTATTGAGTAAAATGTTTTCAATTTTTTTTAATAAAAAATACAGGCGTAAAATGTAAAATTATTATAAATTTTAATCAATAATGCTCCTTTCATAAAGACTATATTATATTTTGTTGGAGATATTGCAAACTAATTCGTTAAACGACGTAGATTCGAAAAATTTTTTTATTTCTCTAAGAATTTTTGGTCGTGTCCTATTAGAAAACGTTCTCGATGTCACAACGTTCGGAAGTTTGCTTGAAATTTCGATGAACTAGAGTTTACAATGATTTAATATTTACACATTGATATTATGAAACAAAAAGAAAACACTTACAACTCAATAGGCATAGAAGAATGTAGTCGATAATCCATCAGCGCCTGTCAAAGAATGTATATATACATTGTACAAGCACAGAAAAGGAATTTCGGACGAGCCTTACTCGCCTGGGCATCGTTAATGGCTATGAATAAACACGCGCGCGCGCGCACACACATACACACACACACACATTAGAACTTAATTCGATAGGCTAACTTCGTTCGCGCAATATTATACAGCTTACGGTAACTTTCATGTATAGCCCCGTCTCCAAAAGGTACGGAAATGCAGAACTTTCGAACTGCATTGTTACACTGTTACATAATACCGCCTCTCTTGTCTTTTACGAGGCATTAAACTTTACAAGATGCACTATTTTATAGATGTATATAAGCAAACGGAGATAGCTAAACATTTAGTCCTACGCTACATATCTCGATATAACTCACGATCAAAATTCAAAGTTAGATCGTTGATTTATTTGCACTGGCGAAGGTAAAATCGCGCTCCGACAGAAAAAATCCTGGGGGGTATCGCTTACTGCGGAAATCTCTTCGCAATTTTGCGCACGAAATCCATACATGACAATCGTTGGGTGGAAGAAAAATTATTTTCAATCCTACATATATAGATATATTCTCTTATATTTATTTTAAATTAAATATTTACACCAACAAATGAAGAAAGTAGAAAAAATATTTTCTACACTCCCGATTATACGATCACGATAACTGAAAACCCCTTTTATAATTTTAAAATAATCTAGGATATATCATTTTTTTCTTCAGCATTCTAAGAGAATAAATCTACAATTATTTATTAAATTTCGCTGGATAATGAAGTGGGTGATATTTTCGTACTTCATAATTGATAGACAGTGATATCGTGAAATTTAAAATTAATTAAGCAAAATTGATATTTATTTATTTTTATAGTATATTAACTGGTTAAAGTGGCACGGCATTTTTCATTTTTCTGGCTGAAAATGACAAAGCCAAAAAATTAAGCAAATCACGAAATATTTCTTATACGTGCAATTGACAAATTTAAATTCAAAAGTCCGAAAAATTAATGTCTACCAAGTTTCATTGAAATCAATTGGAAAACAAGAATATTATTTAATTTCATTACATACGATACAAAGACAGAATGGGATCTTTTTTTCTTTTTTTTTGATCATATATGATATAGTATCATTTAACCGGTTAATGTTATATAAATTATATAGCTCGAACACTATATTTCTGGTTAGCATATTATGTAAGTGTCCCAAGTTCCGTAAAGTCTATAAAACGACAAACTTTGTAAAACGTAGAGTAATGAAAAAAAAACTATGAAATAGTATATACTCTGAAATAGATTATTTCGTGTACGACTAACAGTTAGAAGAATTTTGCACCGCATCACCACGGTTGTATATATTTTATGCAAGTTTATCAAATTTTAACCAACGCGACTTGATCAAAATAATTACAATATATGGTACGACAAACAAAATGTACGATTATCGACGTTAATAATAAAAAAGTATAGAAAAAAATTCAAAAAATTGAATAATCAAATGCAAATGCCGGATGCATACGTAATATATATATTATGCAAAACGAATGATAATTAGATACGGAAGAGGGAGGTTATATGCGCGGTATAAATAAGGAACGCCTTAGTTATCCCGCTTCAATCTGATATAACCTTTTGTCTTTCCGAACGCTTTTGTAGTCCTGGCAACAAAAAATTTACTGGGTGCATTAAGCTAATAATTATGTCGCCGTCTCTCTCTCTCTCTCTCTCTCTCTCTCCCTCTCCCTCCCTCTCTCTCCCTCCCTCTCTCTCCCTCTCTCACACCCCCTCGTATTCTATACACATCTGCTGCAAATAAAAATATAAGAAACGACAAAGCTATGGCCTCCAACGTGCAAATTATTTATCGTCTATATATACTAGGGAGTGCAAGGAATTTAAACTGATATATACATATATTTGCTAAACAAAAATATAGGATGCGGAAAAAATAACGCTCGCTGCGCCATGAATTTTGTACACGTATTATGTAGTGTCCCACCTTCAACGTACATAAATTATCCGATGCAGTTTCGTCCTTGATAAAATCCCAAGGCTTGGACGTTTGAGACCAATGTGAAAGGTATGTATATAACAATAATTTTTTCTCATACACTTAACATGTCGGGCACTATATTACCCAATAATCATTATCGAATTCTAAAGAATGCTATCGATTACAATACTCATTATTTTATCTTGCATTTAAAATTACGTAGATTTTGTGCACGAGAAAATAGCCCAAGAAGTAGGTCAATTCGCTTTTAAATAAATAATAAGGATAGTTAGATCGATAAGCTCTGCTGGCGTATATATATGTAAACAAAGACACATACAGTTTATCCATATCTTTAATAAAATTACCTGGCTGTTCACAAGCGAGTATTACGCACAAGCAATTCTATACCGATGATTTTTTAAATCAGCATAACAAAGTTTTTTATTCCCGAATTTTAGGCTAGTTATAAATTAATCTTTTTACAATTGAGCATAATAAATATTTTTTTAATCACCGAAAAATGGCAAGGAATTTAAAATCGATAAAAATTCGAAGTAATTTCCTCCACCTTCCTGCATTCATCGACTTGTATAGAGCATGCTCAGCTTTTAAATTATAATATATCAATGACACGTAAAAGGTCTCCGTATAATTCTAACGATAAAGCGTATAACTCTTTCTTTTCCCTTTATTCTCCTCTGGATCTCTGCAAATGTTCACGTTAATTGTCAAAAATAAATAATTTCACGCCATCCGCGAGCGAGAAAAAAAAGGAAGAAAAAAATTATACTCCTATTGTAAGATAACAGGGCTGCAAAATTCGAGACAGCTATGCCCCCCCCTCTCTCTCTCTCTCTCTCTCTCTCTCTCCCTCGCTCTCTCGCCCATCCCCAAGAAACTTTCTTAAAAACCTGCAATTTAAATAATGAGTTCGCCGTTCGGCGCCAGGGACGAGGGGGTGGGGTGGGAGGCATTAAGCAGACGCGCCCGCTGACGAAGAAGAAGAGTCTCTCCGGAGATAGGCGAGCCGAGACGAGGAGAAAAAAATAGGAATGTATACTCTGGCATAAAAGAGTTCTTAAAAAAAGAAATAAGGAGAAGGGCAGAGAGAGAGAGAGAGAGAGAGAGAGAAAGAAAGAGAAAGAGAGACAGTGCGAATGACAAAAAGATATACATGAATATATATATATATATATATATATATATATATATATATATATATATCGCGATAAGCGCGATAGAGCGTTGGTTTATGCGTGAATGCACCAGTTGTGCGCGTGGACCCGAGATCGAGATACAGAAGCTATATATCATAGTGCGAGAGAATCGACGAGAATATAACCCGCGCTCGCGCGAATATACTTCTTGAGGGCCAAATGCGCGGCTGCGCGTGCAGCTCGCCTCTCCGTTTCAATCTGCATAGAAATTTCGCTTGGGTAATAAATCGATGTGCCGCGCAATCTTCGAAAGAGTTAATATACGTATATTGTTTATAATCCGTGCATATATATATATATATATATATACACACACACGCAATTTGAAGGTTCACGCGATGATTCCGGATTCGAGTCGATAAGGGGATGCGAGGCCGAAACAATCAGAAACAATATTCCAACGGACGGCGCAATTGTTCTTTATATGTGCATATTTAAAGTAATCGACTCGAACGCGTCCTTCCACATTGATCATTACAATGATGATCAATCTGAAAGATCGTCTATACTGTCCAAGGATTATTTTTGTATGGTACAATCGCCTGTTTTGAGACGATCGAAGGGGACGATATTATATATAGCTATACAGACAGATGGACAGACAGATAGATAGATAGATGAATAGATAGTTAGATAGATAGATATAGATATTTGACCAGAATTTTAATATAATATGAAAATTCAGTGACATATATCTCTGAACAATTCACCGTTCAACGTTCCCTCTTATTTTACGTTAACATATGTCTATAGATATATATATATATATATAGACACGAACTAATGAGTACGCGTGCGTAGATGCACCATGAGTGTATGCGCGACCCACTGTGCTTCTAATTTTGCGCAAATATTTCGTGCGCGTGTACGTCCACGAAGATAATACGGTAATAGGCATATATGTATGTATATATGTATATAGCGATGGGTCGAGGTTCGAGTCGAGAGGGGATCAGGAGAGTAAGTGTAAGAAAATCTTGTGGAAGTTTTATTAAAACGATTTATTATCCTCTCTGTAGGTTTCAAGCTCGAAACTTTAAATGCGCTTTTACGATACTTAGAATACTTTCCTAGTCTCGCGCCCATGAGAGATTTTCTCTCACACGTGAGCCCCCCCCCCCCCACACACTTCAACCACCACACTCACTCACACATTGACAATTAATGTGTGTATACATACGCACTTCTTATCGCATATTACGGGCATCTTCATTATATGCACGAGTTATTTTATCAACCAGCTATGCGTACGATAAGAGAAAGAAAGATTATTACTCAAATGCTACTCTTGCAACTTATAAGGTATAGTCACTAAGATAACGGTCCGGTAACTTGGATCGAATAAAATCATTTGATTTTTTTTTTACATTTTCATACAATCCTAATGTTAAGAAATATAGTAAAAATTTCAGACTGAAAATTCAAAATATGGTCTAGCAGGAGTTAAAACTATCCCATAGTTATTAGTACAGTTCATATTTGCGATACTATACTAATACAGTTAAAAAAAAGTACATCCAATCAACGTTTTTATGGGTATTTTTTCCTTGGCTTTCTAATTGTGAGAAGTATAGTTGAAAATATAATTACTGTACAAATTAGAAAATTGACAATTTATTAGCATAATTACGATTTTCAATAAAAAAATCTGTTCAAGTTTTAAACGCAACTTCCATTTCTCTCTCTTTCTCTCTCTTCTCTCTCTCCTCTCTCTCTCTCTCTCTCTCTCTCTCTCTCTCTATCTCTCTCTCTCTCTCCCTCGGAATATATTTATTCAGATCAGCCGGATGATAAAAATTCTCATATATCCAACCAACTGGGCTAAAATGCGTATATCTTAATTATGCTACTCAGCAATTAAGATATACAACTCTTGCAGAATATAGAATCGTTTTTATTTTTCCTTAATTTTCCGTTTTACAACCAAAAATAAAAAAAAATTAATAACATCTTTTTTTAAGGTACGCCGTTTGCCTATGCTGGAACAAAATTGATGGGAAAAAATACATTCAAGTTATCAGACTATACTGTCATATATGTATAATAGTACTGTAATTAGTACACGTTAATAAAAAGAAAATTTAGTCAAAAATTCATTACTAGCTTTAATTGAAGGGCGAATGTCAGATAAAAAATCGGGATGAAATATAAGAATGAGAAGCTCAATAACAGTACGTGGAAAAGGGACAAGAAACAATATATATATATATATATATATATATATATATATATATATATATATGTATGTATGTATGTAAGCCAGTGCGATGCTTACGCTGCATTTTTAAAGAACACCATCAGACTCCCCGCTAGCTACGAAACGGGAACGCTGCGGCCCAGCTGCGTATATTTGTTCCAGTGCAAGTGCAGTGCAGCGGGGCGCTTTTAAAAGGAGACCATTTCAATAATAGCCGCCGAGGAGGGAGAAAATACGATATTCATCGGATGTATAAACGCGGGAAGGAGAAGGGAAGAGAAGGCCGCGTGTATCGGAAGAGGCAACAGAAACACAAATTATTATTATTATTTTGTTGTTGTTGTTGTTGTCGTTGTTGTCGTTGTTGTTGTTGTTGTTACTATTATTATTATACAGAGACAGACAGAGAGAGAGAGAGAGAGAGAAAAAGAGAGAAATGGCAAAATACAAAAAGCTGACGGTGAGCAAGGTGGAAGCTGGTGGAAGAAACACGAGCGAAAAAGAAAGGCAAAAAAGGATACATAAATATGTGTAATAATAAGTAGGGAACGTGTGTACATTAAACTCGGAGAGTAGTGCGGTTTCTTTTTTTTTTATTCTTTTCCCCCTTTTTCGGTTGCTTTTCTGCAGCGCGCCAGGAAGGAGACGGGCAGCAGGAACGAATTTGCGCAGATCTTCCTAGAGCGGTTCATTAGGAAAACAAAGGCCTTTTTCACGCGCATATACCCCCACCACCCTATTAAAGCTATATAAAGAGTGCGAGCTTTTTCATTTTTACACCGCATCAGTTTCCCTTGAATTTAACTAAATTTTTTTAATTTCCGAGACGCGTCGCTCCACTTGTCGGAAGAAAAATAAATCTTTTGCGTCTTTTTTAATATTCAAATTCATCGGTATTTTAACACTGCATGCGTCCATTTGCAGCAGTTAATTCTTATTTACGATCTAGCAAGAATACTTTCTTGTAAATTGCTATACGTCTATTAGTTGACTTTTAATATCTTGTGTGTGTGTGTGTGTGTGTGTGTGTGTGTGTGTGTATTATAAAAAGATTTCTTATTACGGTTCGAATGAAAGATTAAACGTATACAACATAATGTCATCCCAGGCAAATATAAAAATCCAAATAAAGATGCGAAAGGAGACCTCGAATCCGACTCTCCAGCGCAGCACCAAGAACTTTTTTCTGCGCCCAAGATTTTCTTACATTCGAGATATAACGACAACATTTGCATATACTTCTTGTTATTATACTAAGCAAAATATAGCACTATAATTACATTTTGCGAAATCTTGCAGTTACCTTAAAAAAAAAGAAAAAAAAAAGAAAAACAAGAAGTTGCAAACAAATCTGTTCGTGTATGATGCATAAAAAAAATATATATATATATATACCAGATACGATAACAGATAGTACATTTTAATCATACTTTTAGCTTGGAGCGGGAGAAAGAGCGGGAGGGAGGAAGGGAGGGAGGGAGAGAAACTACGATGAGTTTTATTTGCTCGCGAGTCCCGCACGCGACAATCAAAAGAGAGAATGGGATGTATTTCTCGCTCGGAGACACCCGAGATTACATACGCAAACTCGTTGCAGACCAACGCTATACGTATGCGCAGGTGTATAATCACTGCAGTAGACGACGCTCTCTCGGAATGCATCCCACAGGGCGCACGTACAGATATAGGAAAGATAGAAGTAGTCCTCGACATGTTTTCGCGCTAATTGGTATTGCGGCAGCAAGAATAAGAGGAAGTTTGAAGGAAAAAAAAGAGATAAAAGGATAAACGATATAAGGCCTCCGAGCTTTTTTTTTTATTACATCACCTTTGTTAGACCGTCGCTATTGCAGTTGTGTCGATACTATTTTGCCATATGTATAAAGCACTACTGCTTACTCCAAGGCGCACGCGTAGAGTAAATTGCCAAAATCGAAGATATTCCCTTACAATCTATTTATATACAATGTTTATCGAACGTCGACGTTGATATTATGCAGTCCGTCAATTTCAACGAACTTAATATTTCAGAGAGATCGGCGCACTCGCCGATGGAAGCTCGACCATCCAATATTTGAATTTGATAGCTCGGAATGACCATCCCACACTCGTCCGCGAAAGAAATTATGTAGAGCGTAATTGACGATTCGTTTTGCTCGTACAATCTATGGCGCATGGGGCAGGTATACGCGTAACGGCAGCGGCGTTCCTCGCGCGAGCCGCCTATTCCAACGCATATCTATCTATAATGGTCGACGCCCCGGCGAAAGATATCGCCGCGCATAAATATACCGGTGCGCATCGATTCCATAATTCATGCGTACGTATATGCGCGCGACTTTTAACGTCGGCGTTTAATAATTGCCAAACTGATGCAGGATACAATCGATGTATATCTGTATGTATAGAGAGAGAGAGAGAGAGAGAGAGAAGTTCGTAATTTATGCAAAAATATCCGTCTTCTACGTTTCCCTCCGTGGCGATTATGAGAATTCTCCGATATCGCTTCCTCCCGACGGATATTGAATATAGCCCATTTCCTAAAAATAAATCAGTTGATGCGGCACTATGACGATCGAGTCGATAGTGAGGTAAATGCTGGACTCGTTGAAATAGTGCAGTAATAAGTCGAGTACCCGCGGATCATTGGCTGTAATACGGAGTGAATTTTCGTGATTTTGAAATCTCAATGGATTCGTCCGTATATAGACTAATTGAATTTGAATTAACGATAGATTTTCACCGGTTAATCGGTAAATATTTCCGTGTGTACCCTGGGTGAATCAAAATGACATTTTAACGGTTAAAAGTTTGAGAGATCGATTAATTTAGGCGCTGTTCTTCTCAGTGAATAGTCTAATGGATTTCCTCGTAGGCGCTAAACAAGTGGATCTAATAAGTTTAATGAACGATACTATTGCAGTAAAACGAAGAAATTAAAATAAGCGGAAAGTATGGATTATCTTGACAAAAAAATATTATTCCACGTTATAACTTAAATACATAAAATTTTTCAAAAATTCAAAACAACCTTCATCCGCAACGACCGAAGACTTTATCAGTCATTCGCGTGTTCTATAATCGACGTCAATTTGTATACCACCGCGATATATCAAACAGTGTTGTTCGCAACAGTTAACAATAGCCCAGTCCGTCGAAAATGACTATTGCATTAAAATAAAAGGTATAGCTCCTGTACTTAGCGGTAAAAATTAGTCGAAATTTTAGAGAGTGCGACGTCGCCGATCAACGCGGAGTATACGGAGTTAAAACCAAACGCTAACGATTGACGATTGAGTATTGTAGGTATATCTATACATGTGTGTAGTCGTGACAAGAGAATAGAGGGCAAACGACAGAGGAAGGATGGAAGAGACGAGGCTCTGTCTCGTGTGATACGAAGCGAACGGCTTAACGATGGAGAAGCCCCGATTAATGAGGAGGAAAGTGTTCGCTTGGTTTACTCGCCTGCGATGTATACGAGCGCTTCAACGATTACAATATATAATACCATGTATATCATATATATATATATACACACGTGCAGGGTGTCCCAAGTAGGATTATTCCAAACTAGCCTATCGGTAACAAGCTGTGAAAGTCGTCTATAAGGGTTGTATATATTTTGGAAAGTTGTGCAAATGGTTTTTGCACAATGTGCATCAATTTGGCTCTTTATCGAGCGACATGGAGATTGGAGAGGACGAGCTGAGAATTCGTCGATAATCTGATGAAGAACGAGTGGAGTCCATCGGTCGATGTCGACGAGTAAGATGCTTATTTATTTGTATAAGATGATATAATACATTGCATTGTTAAGAACAATTAATTGCTGCATAAAACATTTCGTCGGAGCTTAAATTTTTTTTCTAAAACTCTGAAATAACATCATAACATAAATACTATGTAAGAATGCTGTAAGTCTGTTAGAAAGAAAGAAAGAGAGAGGGGAATGTCTCATTCCGAGATAGTTGCTTGGACTCGTGTGCGTGCGCGTGCGCGCACACGCGGAGAGGAGGAGGGAGGGGGGTCGATACGATGCAAGGTGCACGAGACGACGTACATTAATGAATATAGCGGATTTGTCCGTTCGGATTGATGAATTGTGTATGTATTTAGTATATAATACAAATAATCACCTAGCGGTTAATCATCTAATAGATTTATTTGTCAAATGATTCTTCACAGGTGCAGGTATATTAGAAGGTAACTTTCTATATATTGACAACATGAGCTTGGATGGAATTGTTAAAATATGTTTATATATATATATATATATATATATATATATATATATATATATATAAAAGAATTGTGTTTATAATAAAAGCAAATAGGATAGACTAGATGTCAATCCTTATAAACGTGTGCGATGTGATTAAATCGAGAATTTTAATTGTTTTTACAAGCAATTCCTATATGCCTATATTTGGCTCATTTGAAATCATTTTATATTTACAACGTTGTGAACAATCTCTGCTTCGGTGATGTATATCGAGATGCATATACTTGCGTATAAACTATAAGATAGTAAATATTTTTATCGGTACGTCTTATTTGCGTCTATATAAATTTCGTTGCGTAAAGATCCGACGATAGCCATATATACATATATATAATTATTACGTTATACTATCGCAGTTACTATCTTTGTTGACTACACGATAAATACAAAAACGTGAGATTGAGTAAAAGTGTTAATTGAGAGATAAATATACTTCTTTAATCCTTGGTATAATTTATTCCAACGTAACACATTATTTACCAATTCGACGAAAACAATAATATTTTTCAAAATATTAACAATATGAAAGAAAAATTTATCACATATAATGTTTTATACGTATATATTGATATTACATGCATACAATTATACATATAGGTTTCCACTTTTGATTTTCAAATTAATGAAAAATCTGTGGAATTGGGTGCCCAGGCGCGACGTGCATCTGTCGCTTGGCATACAAATTAAGCGTGTATATATGTAATCAGTTCGTCGAATAAAATCAATTTTTGCGCGGAAGTAACAAAATCTGTAAAGCCAAAGTAAACGAAACATCGTCATATACGTTCGTTTTTAATTTAGTAAGAAGATTTGAATCGATCCGAATGAATTTCTACAGTTTTTGTTTCTGGTATACTTTGATTTTATACAGCGAATATTAGCAGTGTATTAAATAGTAATAAATTGATAATTAAGAGTCACGAAATGCATTATACGAATCTTATCCCCATTTCTTTAGGGATAGCGGTTAAATGAAATTTTTAGCGTTTGCCTTCGGTATGTTTTTGGTGCATTAGTAAAATATTTCAGTCTCCTCGTTACAGTTAACATCGTGTACATTTAAAAATCAGGACAAATCGCTTAAATTTTTAAATATTTTATAATTTTAACGCGTGGATCTGTATATATATATATATATATATAGTATATGTATGTACATGTAAGTAAAACGTACAGTTTACTACAATATCAAACTCAATTATGATAAATAATTCTTACACCATTCATAAAGACTCTTATAGGTCAATGCTCAATTTTCACCAAGGCCGCGCCGATGTAAATTCTCTATATAAACAATATAACGGTCGGGCTGGTCGTGGAAAAGCCCCGCCGACGCATTAATTTATCATCGCCCCCTCTGCCCTGCCCGCCACGTTCCACCGTCGACCCATTCAGGAAACTGGTCGCATCCCACAGCGCGCGCACACACATACATAAATATATGGCAATACTTCGCGGGGAAGTCGTCGAGTAATTACGAAGGCCTCCGTGATTATGCTCGGCGAATAAGAATTAACGCCTCGTTCGTGCACGATCTACTCGCCGTCGAATCTCTATATATATATATAGTATCTGAAAAGGAATCTACCGCGGCTCGCGGTACACCGACGAAGATCAAAAGGGCTACGAAAATGCCCGGTCTATTGCAACACAGTGCGGAATCCGAATGCTAAAAATGCGTCTCTCCGAGGAAAGCGACTGGGGAGGGGAGGCGCCTATATAAAGCCCTATATAAAGAATCCGTCTCTATCTCGCGCTCTCCGGTGCGCGCCTTGCGATTTCGCAGCGGGATCTCGCGCGTCTTATTATCGTAATAGCGGATAAAGCTTGTAAACTGGCTGGTCGGCCGCGCGTGCGGACGTGTGCACTGTACATATATATATATATATATATATATATATATATATATATATATAGATAGATAGATAGATATAGCGCAGCCGCGCGCGCGCAAGGTCATACGCGCGGGGACGCGCGCAGGTGGTCGTGGGCGTATGCCGGATAAGAGTACGCGCCGCGTCCCCGCGCTGCGCGGGTGTTTATGAATGTGCCGCACTCACCGGTGACCAGGGCGACGAGGAGGAGCGCTGCTCGGAGGAGCCCCCCCGGGCAGCAGGATCTGCCGCGTCCCGAGCGCCCCATGATGCTACACAGCCGCCGGCTCTCCTTCGTCTTCTTCTGCTCTTTACCCCCTCCTCTTCCTTCCCTCCTCTCCGCCCGTCTCTCCCTCCGTCGCCGCTCCTTCGCTGCTTCTTGCCTCGCGTACGCGCGCGCGTTTACACGCTCGTATACGCGCGCGTTTATCTACGGGACGCCCCGGGTGAGGCTGCCTTGGTTCCTCTTTTTCCGCGGCCCTTCTCTCCTTCTCTCTCCCTCCGCACGCACACGCCGTACGCGCGCGTATGCACGGCGATATCGAGCGCGAATCGACCGCCGCTTCCACCGCCGCTTCCACCGCCGCGCTGCGATTTTCCTTCTCCCTTCGCCTTAGAGTCCGCTCTGGCGCGTCATCCAGCGGACGGGCGTCCGGGCGACGAGGAGGACGGGGCTCCGGGCCGCGTCTCCGGCTACTCCCGCGGCCTCCATCGCTCGAGCTGACGGCCGCCCGAGCCGCGATCCCCGCATCGGACGCACGACCCCGTCCCTGTCCCTGCCGCCGGTCCGACGTTATATCCGCCTATACGCCGCTCCGGGGGGAGGCCTCCGCCGTGTCGCCCGCTGTCCTTCGCTCGCTTCCCGGCCGTCCCTGCTCACCGCCGGAGGATCATCTCTGCCCTGGCTGGCGCCGACGCTGCGGCACACGGATCACTCGCGTCCCGGGGCCTGCGACATGTGCTCCACTATCTGCGTGTGCGTGGAATATACGTATGTGAGTATATAGAGTCGGTAGTCAGCGAGACTGCTCCGTGCGTAGAATAGCAGTCTCGATATTATCTCGCGGAGTTACGAGGCACAAGCACAACGAGAACAACAACAACAACAACAACAACAACACAACGATAACAACGGCACGTCAACGACACCCCGCGCACTCGCGCGATTCACCACTGCTACTGCCTACTTGCTTTTCCTGTCATGTACACGCATGTGTATGCATATATATTATATGCATGTGTGCATATAACGCGCTCGCTCCCAACGGCGCGCGTGTAAAAGAGTGTTTGTATGCACGGATGGATCGACGAACGGCGATTACAGCGACGCGCTCGAATCCGCGTCAGCTAGGAGGGCGCATAAGTAATAGACGAACTATATGTAAAGGGGCGAAAAACTCATGGTCGGCTGGGAATGGCCAGCGGGTGCTCGACGACCAACGCCGTTTGCACGCAAAGCACACGCGAGACACGGCCGACGCGCACGCACTGTCCTCGGCTCTGGCGCACCGCCGTCCGCCGCTGCCGCCGCCGCCGCCGCCGCCGTCGCCGTCGCCGCAGCTCCGATCTCCGCGCGCGCGCAACACAATCGCACGGGCCCGCGCGCGTTATAATACGCCGACGGCCGCGGTCACTACGCCATCGACGCCGCCTCGCGTAGGTACACGGAGGGGCGCGCATACGCGCAGCGAGACCCACACAGCCTCCGCGGCGCGCGCGCGCGCGCCCGCGCTCTTACACACACACACACACACACTCGCGCGCGCGCGGGGGGGAGGAATCTCTCTCTTTCTTTCCGACCGTATCCGTGTGTAGCGCTCTGGAGCAGCTCCGCGGCGATGCGCGGTGCATGCGCGCGTGGTGGTGAGCGCCGCCGCCGCCGCCGTCGCCGCTGCCACTCGCTGCGAGCAGCCGCCGCCACCGCCGCGCTTATTCGGAGTATTGACCGGCTCTCTCGCAGCGGCGGTGGCGGCGGCAGCGATGCGCCCCTGCACGTGTGTGCGTGCATTAGCAGGTATCAGGTATATTGGGCGCATGGTCGTGTGCATCCAGTTGTATATACCACACACACACACACACATGACATATTCGTACGGTAAAGTTAGCTACATCACTACCTATGTAGTATATGCTGATCTCTGCACGCTTTGCTTACCGCGCAAGACCGAATGATGCATCTGCACGCTGATGCTGCGCTACAGAGCACTCACGCATGGGAATTATATATATATATATATATATATCGGGAGTGCAGTTGCTGCTGTGTGCAACCTGGCACAACGCTCGTACGCAAAGCTCTGATTTGTCAGGCAAAAAAGAAGAGATTATATGTATATGTATGTATATACATATGTATATGTATGAATCCGTGGAAGGATGTTTATGACGCAGAGACCTGTCTTTTGGGATGGTATGCTGATCGGTAGCTCGATGTCGTTTTGCGGCGGTTTTGGGTTTGTTTTTTAAAGGATTCGACCCCGATTCGATTACAGATTTGGAACTTCCAACCAAATTGATCTAATGTCACGTCGAGCGGCAGGCTCAAACGTTACGAACATCATCAGCGGTTATAATCGTTACAAAATAAACTCAAAAACAGTATTTGTGACAGTACCATAAGTCGTCAAAAACAAAATCTTCTCTGTTCGGTTTTGAATTCGAAACATCGCCTTTTTGACACATCATACGTATGTTCCCTTCTTTTAATTTCACGTAACCGCACGAAGCTTAGTCTTCGCGTTTGTGGGCGATCTTTCAAAATTGAAAAATTTTACAAAATTTCGCGTAATCGCAGGGCCACAGATTCTTGAATAATTCTTTCCCGAAGCTACTAATCACACGCGAGATTATGGATTAACTTTTTCGTATAACGAGCGAAATCCGACCGACTACCTCCTCGCCGCAGTCGTCGGATCAGGCTCTAAAGGTGGCGATAACCGTAGGACACGCTGATACTGTGCGCGACTGGATAATAACTTGCTGGGGGCAATCGCGCTCAGATCGTCCTTTTGTTAAGTATAGTCTTCTTTCGGATTGCTCCTAATCGTGCGGATTTTATGTTTCAGATACTGCGAGGGTGATTGTAAACACAAGTAGTGCGACTGCCATTCTAATAGGACTGTCGGACGCATGTGAAAAAACGCTCAACATAAGTAATAATGAGCATATTTCAATTCTTATATAGTGTGTATCGCTTATAATATCCTCGACAATCTCGCAAAAATTGTGTAATTTTGAAAAGGCTGCGGAATTGTAAGAAAGAATCGTATCAAAGCCATTTCTTTCTTTCTTTTAAAGTAAAGGATAGTGATCGAGCTGTAATGAAACATATTTTTTTCAAATTTCGAGAAAAAATTATGAAACTCTACACTTTCTAAATTTAGCAAATCAAAAGAGAGCGTGAAACTTGAAGATGGCATTTTACGTGGTTACGCCCAATGAAACAAAACAAAACCATACATGGAAGAAAGATGAGGTTTCGCGCTTCGATCGAACCCTTAGAGGGCCGGCAATTGAAAAGTTTTTGATATTTCAGTTTTTCGTTAGAAAAGTGAATTGTTGACCCTCGCGTGGAACGAAAACAAAGGTGGATGTTGACCAATCGTTTCCCTCCCATCCCTCTCTCAACGCATATTTGCGTTCTCCTACCGGGCACACGGTGAATGACGAATTGACGATATTCCAATTTCACAAAATATTTTCAAATATCGAGCAATAGTCGTATTAGCGTCAAAATTTAATGTCAAAGAGGTTTCGGGGACGCCGATCGCGTTCCTCCAGAATTTTCAATTAATTATTCGCTGGCGATGCCTGCGATGCCGATTTTTTTTCCAGCAACTCGATCAGATATAATAACCGAATTATTCGAACAATTCGATCGGCTGCGGTGGTTCGATGCCACGAACGACTCGAATACCCCGGGCATGCGCGAATAATTTACGATTCGAGGCGAAGCGATCCCATTCCTATTATTGTAGCGCATTGAGAATTACGATAATTTTAGTACCAGATACGTGGCTTAATGGATTTGCGAATTTTCGTACTTTATTGATCTTATCCGTGCGCACGAGAGTTTTTTTATTATCATAATCTTATCTAAATTTAATTAAGTATAATCAGACGAGAGTGAGTATATACTATATACGGATAGATATCCTCGTATTGTTATCTAATAAACGAGGCTTGGCGCGGTTGATAAGACCAAGTTTCATATATACCAGGTAGATTTCATAAATAATTATACGCGCATTTCGAGCCGAGCGAATCCTGCGCGCTAAAACAGATATATACTTTATTTAATGATAAATTATACAACAGTGATATAATTGCGCGGATAAGGCAGTTTTCTGTATATACCGGTGCCGAAGCTGTAACTGAAATTTATTACTATTACGTATAAATTGCTCTTGTTGTAAATGAATGTAACGTATATATTGAGTATAGGGACGCCAATAATTTCCATTCATTTCTCAACGCATTTAAATCGCGTTACGACGATGTTTTTCATTAACCAGCGACATGATAAATTTTTCATCGGGGATTAAGGAGCTTCTCATTGCCATATGGATTATCTATAAATACAGTGCGATACGCTAAACAAAACATTATTATAAAACGGACAAAATACTATCGACACACTGGAGAAACAGAGCAGAAATTGCGATTGAGCACGATCGCGCTCCCAATTGGGCATAATCCAGCTGCGAATGAAAGAAAAAAACAAAAAAAAAAAAAAAACTTTCATCAAAACAGGTCAAATGATACCTATGCATATACTGTGTATTGTAGAGAATAAAAAAATATACGCGCTCATCCGTATTTATATGTCTCGTGTAAGAAAAGGAAATAAGTTTCAACCTCGTTTTCGATTAAACCGAGCGAAATTTGAACAAGTGTATAGGGCTCGCGGTATAAATATATCAAGGTGGAGGAGAGGGATTAATTTAATTTTAGCGGCAAGTACTTAATAAAGCTTAATTTTTTCATTAGTTCACGCCCGCAAAATTTATGCCCCACCCTCATACCGGCAGAGTACGTTTCCCTTTAAAATAATTCTTTTCATTTTCATTCGCCGTTTCAAATACACGTATTAAAACTATACTATGTACAACATATACACACATACAAGCGCGCGCTTATAAACTAAATTAAGCATTTCCCCCAGCATACGAATTACCTTCGTTATATAAGGAAAAAAAAGAAACATCGCGACGTTATACACACAATCGTAATTTTTCACAAATTGTCATAATCTATATATATATATATATATATATATATATATATATATATATATATATATATATATAATATACAATTATGAACCTGTAATTTTAAATAATTTTTTTAATAAACTAGAGGTAGACGCGCAGGAAAAAAGTAAATAATGTACAACCGTCGGGAGTGGGAGGGGGATGTCAGACACGGTACATGTATATATATATATTATATACATGAAATGATTTATGAAAAACGTCGCGCACCTCGCGCGGGCGTGCGCACGTAACGGAAAGAAAAAGAGGGAGAAGAAAAGTCTCGTATTAAATAACGCGCGTATATAATCTTTTAAGAGCCGCGAGAGGTTTTAATATGCCGACAAATCTGTTCCGCGCGCGTATTTTTTCTCTTCTCTTCTGCATATCCGTGTTATAACCGAGCGCGAAGTCACCGTACACATACGCGCGCGCAATGCGCCTCTTCTATGCGATCATTACGATGCAAATGCGCATAAAGCGCGGCACATTGGTCTCCTAGCAATATTGTTTTGCCGCGCGAGCCAGCGAATCATTATTAGGTATAAAATTAAGGATAAGTCCTGTCAAATGTGTGCTGTACCCATACATATTGTATTTCTTCCAGGCGCTCTTTTCCAAACGTTGGGCTGAGCGTTTGACTGCTTTATCTCGAAGATCAGCTGTGTAATATTGTTGTATTTATTTTTAGACAGCCGCCACGAGCCGATTGAGACATAATTTAATACGTTACGTCAAATTTAGTGGTATTAGCATTCGGAAAAGATCGGGACGGAGCATAAGTATTTCGGTCGTTTCGGTCGCCCTGCAAAAATGTTCAAGGCCGTATTTGTCGAGAAAAATGGTTTCGATAAAAATTGCAACAGGAGTATCGAATGACCTAATCGATCACCTTGTCTCCGATTCCCAAGTGATTTTTTAACGTCATTTAAAGATCAAATATCATGTGTGATGAATAAAAATTCCAAAATTTTGTGTCCATTAGATTCGAAATGACCGAGCTATTCTAGGTTTAAATAGTGGATTACGTGTCGGATTAGTTGGTCTTCTAAGGTCCAACAAATCTTAATTTTTTATTCGTTTATTTTAAAGCTGATATTCGAAAGACTTTTAAAAAATGTCTGGAGGTTATATTGAAAATACTTTACTTTAAACAATAACCTTTCGTGAATTTCCTTTGGCATACTAGCGAAAAAAAATAAGATTAAGTTTCTCGCGATCTTAAGAGATTGAACATATAATATTTTCCATTATTTTCGAAATCAGGAGTGAAAAATATGGATATGCTTATTAACAAAAAAGATCAACTTATTCAAATAACTTTAAAAAGGTAACCTCATCCTCAAAGTAAAGCTAATTAGTCAATTCCTTTATCGGAAGCCTTTTTTTAACGGAACATTTTTAATGTCGCCCCATTTATTCATGACATTTATTACTCATATAGAAAGACCGCCAACAATAGAGTTTTAATTAAATTAATTTCAGTCGTTGAAAAATTGTTCTCAAGATTATTAGAAAAAAAACTAGGATGTGATTCATTATGATATATGAACGCTTATGCAAAAAAATTCAAGAACGTGACACGCATACGGTTTCTGAGATGAAGTTTTAAAACTAGAGGGATTATTGGAGTAAAGACAGAGCGATGCTATATAGAGTTCGCGTACTACATTTTGTCTTATGATATTAACTGCATAACTGATATTAATATATAGTAACGAATAGCGTAATATTTACTTTATATTAATTGATTAAATTAGGAGTAAATTTTACGTTTGTATATTAAAATATTATTCTAAAGGTATCATTTAAAATTAATTTTTAGAAGATCTTTTACATACACACACACACACGCGCGCGCGCGCGCACACACACACACACACACACACACACACACACACATGAAGAAAACATAAAACAAAGAGAAAGAAAAATCACGCGCCCAATCGACTTACCGCGCTGCCTGGCTTTACGATTATTCGCCGCGGAATATAATGCGTTTGCATAAAAAATATATAATATATATAAGTAATCACCGCGAGAACGCGGGCGCTTCCGTTTTGCCGCGCATTGCGGTGCCCGCCGCCGCCGCCGCCGCGAACGCGCGCATCGGTGGCAAAGAGTGAGAGAGCTTTTCGGGTTATTGCGGCGATGATGGAAACGAGGTCATTAAAAACGAGGGTTATTCCCGTAATATATTTTAATCTCGCCGCCGGGTACATTAAGTCGGGGAGGGAGGGGAAAAAATTAACTTACAACACACAGACACACACACATATACATATACATATATATTTTTTGAAATTATCTCGGATAAGCATACTGCTTTTCTGAGTGCGTGTGCGCACACGTGTGCACATACTTATAGTTTGATATTTAATCCATCGAGTATTTATAGGTTCGATTAGATATGGCGCATTGATGTACTTAAATTTAAAGTATATTGATTAAATAAAAATAAGTATGCGACTCGAGATTATACAATTATATATACGAAGAGCATAATAATAATATTAAAAAAATATAGAAAAAAGAAATTAACGGCTGTTGCATAGACGTTTTATTAACAAAAAAAAAGAAATATCATGTTTTAAATTATGATTGCGCTGTGCAATAGAATTATAAAACATTGATTTTTATTTATTTTTTGATTATCGAAGGCTCTCGTTTTCTTCTCTATCGTAAAATATTGTAAATCTAAATTAATTTGTATTATTAATTAATGTAAACTGAATTATTTCAGAGGCAATAAGGACTAGTAAACATGTTTACTGCAATTTTTGTCATTAAAAATTGAAAGCAATCATAAAACTGATATAAAAAAAGTATTCAGTGAGGTATTCGGTATTTAATTATATTTTAAGGTGGGTGTAAAGGTAAGGATTATAATTCCTATGTAATTTCTATTAATTTTTATTACTTTAAATTAATACTTAATTATTGAATTGCCACAGATTCCTATTTACTTTCATGAAAATATAGATAAAATATTTAATTTCAGAGAAATATATATTAAGAAGATGGTACGAATCTTCTGTTTTGGATCTCACGTATGAATATTGAGAATATTGGTTTGCTAGTTTTTCACACACATATAGCCAGATCCGATATGCATTTGCGCGAGCGTAAAGTTTTTCATTCTTTAAATGCACCATTTCAAAAATATGCTTTTTGGATAAAACTAATATAGGTTTAAAGTATACTTGAATCATTTCGATCAGTAATTCGCCAAAAACGTATATTAATTAAACAAATTAGAATCCAAAATCGTTTAATACTACCCCGTGTATATCATAAAAAACTGACTTTTTAAATTAAAACGTATGAGTTAACTTACAAATAAGCATACATTTTAATTGTCTGAAAACGGCAAAAAAATGAACAGATCATCGTTATATCTTAAATTATAATAAAGTACGAAAAAATCGAAATATTTCAATAAATGAATAAATTTAGATTTGCGTAAAACTTCGGACTCGTGAATTCGACACATTTCGCATTGCACAGTCGTATGCTGGTTAAACTTTTCAGGAAGTTTCATACGAAACAGTCTCCGCAGTACCGTATAAAACAAAATTGAAAAAGAATAGAATTGACTGAGAAAAGAAAAGTATAATTTTTTCGTAACCATATAAAGAGCGCATTTGATATACTTCGATAAAAGTTTTATTAAAAAAAAATTCAATTTTATAGAGATAAGAATATAATTATACATATATATTGTAGTAAATAATATAAATGGTGATAAATACCATTTGCATGGCGATCTAATTAATACTACGCTTACAACAAAAAAATTCATCTAAAGAAATAAGTCAAATGTGTAAAGTAAAAAAAGCTTGATGCTGGTACTTCAGTAAAATATGCTTTTGATCTTGTGCGTATGAGTCTTGTATACATGAATTTAAAAATTTTATGTATAAGACCAAGACCATAGTTTAATTGATAGTAACTTTTGGACACCGAGATAATATTTTACTAAATTTGGTCTTGTTTTTGGTATTGGTGAAGCATTACTTGATGCACTTGTGTGTATATATATAACCAGTAAATGAATAGAAAATAGACACTTGTAAAAAGTTACTATTCTTAAATAATTTACTCGTACGTGCAAAATCTTTTTTTTATTTTGAGAGCAGAGTAGAAGAACCTTTAAAAAGCAAGAAAGCCATCATGAGGTGCGTAGCATCGGACTCGTTTTGTTGTGCCGATTGACTATTCCCGCAGATATACCAACCCTAAGATTATACTCCCGTTAAAGTTTACGAATAAAAATGCAAAGGGAAGATGAACGAATTAATGATCTTTTTGTGAACTATGCGAACTACTCCTACAACGACAGAAAAGAAAAGTTTTCTTTTATGTTCCAATGTTGCCAATGATCCATTAGGATAATCGAAAGCGTATATAGAAAGTCATGAACTGAGACCGTTGAATCATCAACATCAATTTCAAAGCCACGCAATCCGGGGGGAAGAGTCGTACCATCTACTCTATATTTGAAAAAATCCAAGGTATGTGCCGCTTGATACGAACTGCTAAAACGGCACGAAAACGTTACTGCAAATCTCCGCTGACTCAAATTGATGTGCTCAAATTGGTCATTTTACTGAACGCAACGAACCTGCCGAATTCTTCACATTATATATATATATATATATATATATATATATATATATATATATATATATTCTTCCTAGCAACTGCCACTTGCTTCAATTAATGGCCCCTATTTTATGTGAATAGACGCGTTGGCATATGATGAAGATTGTAATAACTGATTAATTCATAGATTTTCTCTAAAAACGAAGAACTGCAGGAAAGATGGACAAAGTGGTATAAAATGATAATGAGCAATATGTTAATTAAAATTGATCTTCATCATGAAAAGAATTAATAGTTATTCATTAAAAAATAAAACTACTAATATTCCAACACTTAATGTTAATGAGATGGAATCGCTAAGATAAGTTGTTTCGTATTGATGTCGTGGTTGCGTTATAGCATCTGCAATGATAGAGAGGAAGTGCGTGGAATAACGAGTGATAATAAGCAATGAACTTAATTGATCAAAAAGAGCTCGACGCCAATTATTTCAAAGTGAGAGTAAAGTGAAAGGCTGTCGAAGTCTAGAAGGATCTTTCCAGATCACTTTTTTGGCCTTGCTGATAGTTATTCCCTATAATGTTATTTGAAATGAAGAGCATGGTGGCTTAACCGCGTTTTATTAGCGTATCATACTGATTCGCTTGTTGTCAAGAAAGTATTGAAACTGAGCTAATTTAATTTTATAAACAAAATACCATTGGTATTCCATAGAAAAGAATAGTCCCATATTGAGGTAAATTATATTCATTGGATTGTTCGTGGATAGAAAACCACTGGATACTTGCGACTCCTAAATCGAATGGGCTAATAAAAAAATGGAAATGATCGACCTGGTTTTTTATTGGAGAGTGGACTCGTACAGATATTTACAACTGCCGCAGAAAAGGAGTAGTAATGTTGTAATGTGACATTTTCATTCGAAAATTGAAGATTGAGTCTTTTAAAGAGTTGAGGATGGATGTTTGGGTCGGTTTGAGATAGATTCGATATCCAACAGAATCTTAAATTCTCCCATGACATCGCTTCGATATATCCGGCACTATACATTTGTGCATCATCGCCATCGACTCAACTCTTTTCCCGCGTCTTTTCCTTACCCGAATGCGCTTTTAAGTCCGAAAGGGACTTGTATCGTATATTTATGCTTAACCAATTTACCACATGTGGATTAATTGGGGAAGAGTTGCGTATTGCAGCCATTAGCCCTTCTCACTATGTTTCACACTTTCGACTTTGGCAAGCCCACACAGTTTCTCTAGAATCGAAAGTCCGTATAAACTGCCACGATTCTCGCATGAATTTCACCCTTCGTCCATACCTGTCACTCGTCGAAGTTTCTATGATGGGCTTCCGTCCCGGCTCTTTGATTACCGATCCGACGGATGTGCGAGCGCCATGAACTCTTCTTCCGTTGCCCTCTGATATTGGCAAAAAAAAATCGACGCCATGCACGAGAGCGCCATTGAAAACAAAAATGGCCAACATAAATCTACAGATAATATGATACAGATAATCCAGTGTTCAAATGGAGAAAATTGACATTTTAATTGAAAAATAGGCGTTTGTACTTAAAATACGTTGAAATGTTATACTATATATGATAATACCATAGTTGATTTTAAAAAAAGAATAACTGTGGTAGAAGTGTTTTCATTATATTTTAATTAAACACATAATGCAATAAAAAGAATCATTAAATAAAAATAATTTTTCAAATCGGTTTTTTTTCATATTTGTAGTACATGTATTTTGTTTAGAAACGTAACTATCATTACAGCCGTGAATGATTATTTTCTTATTGCATTTGATTTTTCTTATTTTGATCCACACTTTATAGATTGTTCGCTATTTCAATATCATAAAATAAATTAAATTTTGGTATTTAGATTAGTAGCTGTTATATAGTATAATATAGTATATATATACATATATATATATATATATATATGTGTGTGTTGTGTGTGTGTGTGTGTGTGTGTGTGTGTGTGTGTGTGTGTATATATATATATAGTAAAGTGTAACTATTAACACTTCTTCCAAAAGGGAATTACAGTGCAGCAGTCTCCCTTAGCTACCCTTACGATGATGAAAAAAAAATTTCATAATACATCTTTTACACTCTCGAGTCTACTATAACACTTTTTATGCTTTATTTTTATTTATTTCGCTGATTTTTACTTTTTTTTAAACTAATTCTTAAAGACCTCCGAATTTCTATTAATGTAAGCAAATTTTCGCGTACGTGCATGCACTCGCGTCCGCACTCGCGTCCGCGCGCATGTATGTAGGTATATATGTAACGCTGAAAGGAATCAATGGAAACCGGCTTTCGCTCCAATCGCCAGAGATCCGTTGGTGCTTGATTTTCCGGTTCGCAGGTGCGGTTGAAAGGTCGTCCTTCAAATGAATTTCACAAGAAAATACTGGAACCCGTTGATATCGAATTGAGCTGTGCAAAAGTAAACAGTCGAAAATTGCTTCGAAGCAAAAATGTATGATTTCATAAAAAGATTCCCATAGGGCACTAGGGATCGATGCCATAAGTGCTGTTCATGTATGATTAAAAGATTTTATTGCACATACTTCGTTCAAAAAGATCACTTTTATTTAACAAAAATGTATACGTATACATTGCACAGTTGCTATAAAAAATAATTTTATGATCTAACAAAGCATTTGGATTAACATTGATAAATAAACAAAACGACATATTGTTTAACATGTCATTTAATATACCTAATTTATATATAATTATGTTTATAAATATGTTATAACATATAGTTAAAATGAAAGGAATTTTACTTTTGGATTTTGCATACAAATAAATTTTAATTTAGTAAACGATTAAGCTTTTTTCAACGAAATAGGCCCATAAATTACATAAAATCAAATTGATCAAATCTAAAATTATTATTTTTTAGGTAGTGTTAACAGCTGAAGAGTTATAACTCTATCTTTTAGTTTATCATACATATTGGGAAAATTTTCTGTATCCATAAAAATATAATATGTATTGAAAACTACTAAAGAAATTGTTAATAGCTTTAACAAAACGATTTATTTGAAATAAAGAATATGTCCATAATTTAAATTTACCTTACTAATTATTTTATTCGAATATCATTATTTAAATAAGAGCTAAATTATTTCATTGTAATAAACGGATGCTAAAATTTTTTCAGTACAATTGGTATTCTTTCTGTTTCACATCCAGTATTGCGGAAATTATACTTAATTATTTAATAATTTGAGCATTAATCCTTCTAATTAAAAAAGGTTTGATCAAAACATTGTCAATATATAAAGATTCAAATCATCTAGTAAAAATTCTTAATATAAAAATCAGTTAAGCTAAAACTCGCAATTGAAATCTTGACGATTTTTTTCTTCTTCACTTTATTAATTTTTCAATACTGTCTTAATTTATAAAATTAATTAATATTCATAAATACTCCGGGAAACTTCGCAAAACGAAATGAACAATTCGCATTTTAAGAACTCGTAGACATTTATAATGTTCGTAACTTAATTTACATCTGATTATTCTGCTATCAAGTCAAGCCAATTTTCAACTTTCAGTGCCTGTCTATGTTTCTATCTATATATCCGAGCTTCGTAACGTTGGATGTCTAATTTTAACCTTTTTGTCATTTATTCCTCTTTAAAATCAATAATGTGGATGTGCTTGAAATTTCTGAAAATACAATCAAGTATAAAAAGATTATTATAATTAAAAATCCGTGAAAGTGAATGTTAAATGAACCTATTTATTATTCAATGCATTTAATATCGTATTACTCTGTACATATTTGAAATTTCAGAATTTCGAGTTGATTAGATTCTCTAAAAGGTTCATTAGAGTAATTTAATGAAAAACTCTAACGGGAATAAAATTTTGTTTCAGCATCTATTTTTTAACCTTATGATATTACTTTTCTCTGCTACTACTACGAAATATTGCTTTTCTTCTACCTTCTTTCTTCTTAGACGTCGATTGTATGTGATGGATCGATTTCTAGATTTTCCTTCGTTACAATTTTGACTATTTGAAAACTACACCAATGATAGTTTTTTTTAATGACTCAAAAAATTTCTTTATATTTTATATGCTAAACTAATTTTTTTCACGAAAGAACAAACAGGTCATTTCTACTTCTACTCAAGTGTTTTTAAGACTGCATCATTTTGTACCTGCCGGGGCTTGAATTTTACGAAAATATAGATAGATTTTTGCAATTTTTTAAAGTTAAATTAGACACACAAGGTTTTATTTTTATAATTATTATAATTTTATTGTAATACACAGAGCATTTTAATATAGTAATAAAATAATTTATATTTTTAAATATGTATACGCGTATATGCTTTTATTAAGTTTTATTATAAAATATATTTAAACCTTTAATAATTTAATTGCATCCCATTGTTTATAAACCGTATAAAATTCACATGTGCTGCGTATAACGAATACTGAATTCTCTATTGTTCCTATCAAATACGAATTGCGCTTTGAATCGCGCGCGCTCCGAGGAGCGCATAAAAATCCACGCCAGTTGCAAATCAAAGGCGAAATGCGCAGATGATGCAGCCCCCACACTCACACACACACGCGCGCGCAGAAAAAGAGATACGCGTATGTTGTACGTATGTATGTTAAATTCGCATTGTCCACTATGCGAAAACGCTGAAAAATTAAAATTGATACATACTGCGATATAGAACAGCGTGCAGCGCTGCCCCGGTTGGCGAGCATCGTAGGGGAGCCGTTATAATATATTGGCGAGCTCGGGCGAGTCGCAGGCCATAAGCTGTCACATATGTACATGCATACGTGTACCCGCGCGTATATTATGCGCGTATGCATACATCTGTCCTTGCGCTCGCTCGAAACCGCGTTTTCTTTCGTCGTTTGAGCGGCGCTTTCATTTAATTCTAAGCGCGAGGAATGAGCCCTCAAACTACATATACATATATATATATATATATATATATATATATATATATATATATATATATATAACAGTATAATAATCGGGCAGAAGCTGCGGCCCATCGTTTGTTTGGAAAGATTCATCGCGCGCCTCGTTCTACGTTGACTTACAGATTTACGGATTATTTTCAAAGGGAGCGCAATATAATAATTGAGCGCGGACGGTAATATCGCAGTATAATAAACAGGGCCATTTGTCACTGACACTGTTTTTAACGACGAGCTTAACGATGCGCGCGCTTTTGTATATATTTCACTTCGACCGCGTGCGTCCTTTTGTCTCGCAGTAACTCAAGTGTTAGTTAATAGTTTGTGTATATAGATAGGGTCCGTTACCATCGAGTTACCATATCGCCTCGCGCTACGCGGTGAGTTTTTCAATTGAATCGTTCATCTACGTACATATATATACATATATATATATAGCAAGTCTTAGGTCAGGAGAGCGAAAATTGCTTCAATTTTTTGTCCGCAAAATTATTATTCGCTTTTCGTTTTGCCCATAAAAGGCATACGATAGTTGAATGCCGGCATGTAATCAGATTCAAATTGAAATCAATCGAAAATCATAAATGGGCCCACGGTTCATCCATGAAGACAAGAATTCTTCTTCATTGGTTTATTCATTTCAATGCAAAACTATTGCAAACTGTAAGTGATATAGTCGCAATTATTGTAAATTTTAAATATCGCAACATTAAAAAAAAATATATTCCTTCAAAGCTTTAAATATTGTAGAGGTGTGGGTGTCCGTGTGCGCGCGTTCATCTTAACTGCGTCTAAATAATTTCATCAGAACCATCGTTAAAATTTAATATATTATTCCTGCTCGAGAGGAGAAAAATGATCGCTAAAAATTGACGATGAATACGGAAAATCGCACACGTCTATTATAATATCGCGCAATCGCACGCTCGACGTGTTGAATCTTCGAGGAGAGAGGATTTTTTTTCGATCGCCGTTCTCGATAAAATTGAAATACTTTCGGCTTTTTTATCCTGTCGCTCCGAGGCGAGGAATGCGAATATTCTTTAAAATATCCAAAGACAATCAGTTGGGAAATATATATGGAAAGATGAAACGAGAATAAAATTGTTGGTTCAAACCGTGCTTTGGCTCAAGTCGTATATGTTTTACCGGTAAACTTGTTTTCTTTTATTTTAAAATTTTGATAGCTATAGATACATATAAAGTGTTCTTGTATTGCGTGCGTCCATATGTGTGCAATGTGCATGTGCCTGTGTGCGTTGGCGCGTGTAAATATATCCTTCTATTCTCAAAAGGGGTAACATGTAAAACTTCGTAACGCACTGTAGGATTTTCAAAAGACAGATTTTGTTGGGTATTGTACAACGTTTAATTTTTATAAAAACGGTATCTAATTGATTTTCTAATAAAAAAAAAAAGTATTACTGTCAAAGGTGGATTTTCGATTTATTTAGTAGCGTCATAAATACATTCTCCATAAAAGTACGTAGTCGATTTTCTATTGAATTAAACGCTTTTTTTATAAACAATTTATTTATGACTTATGTTTTTAATTCAATTTTTTTTCAAAAGACATTCATTTCTATAAAAGTTTATTTGAAAAAATCTTCCTTAGTAAAATTTGTTTTGAAACAATATACTTATTGCTGGTTAAAAATATGACGAAAATTTAAATTATATACGTACATATATATATATTAAAATATACCAGAAGTTATAAGTTCATAACGAAACTTTTAACCAGTTTTAAATGAAACTGTATTTTAATTTAAATATCGCAATTTAAATTTCACGTATTCAATTTTCAAATTTATTGTTAATTCAAATTCTCGCTTACGTGAAGTTTCGCTGCCAAAATCTGGCTTTCCAGAATGTCTCTCAGCAAAAAAAAAAGTACAATCTATATTCATATATATATAAATCCTATATGAGAAAACCGAAATCGGATCATGTTCCTAAAATGTGTCAAAGATTAAATAAAATATTTCATAAGTTTGAAACGTAAAGAGTGGTTTTATTTTTGAAACTCGAGCAAATCGATTTTCTTCCCTTTTAATAGATAAATGAACTGAAACATAATATATCAGTCGTTTTAGGTACTTTTAATGCAATAGATATATTGTCAGCTAGTACACAGTCGCGAGATTAAAAGAAATAAAAATATACAGTAGAAATGCACGCAATACAAGACACGCCGTAAAAGATCGTTTCAGGTTCATTTTTGCCATTTCGACTTTTCAAATCTGAAACGACAAAATATTGTTGATATTTTTAACGAATTTTCTCATAACATTTTCACGCGCACATACAGAAAATGTACAGGTTTGACGTGTATATACATAGCGTATATATCAATAATCGTTAACATCATTAATCTTAAAATTGAGAGTCTTGCATAATTATAATGTATACCGTAGATACTCCGCATTTTCGACCATCCGCCCTTGCAGCGCTCATCGATGCAGTTCACCTTTGATATAGCCAATTAGCAATCGATATATATATATATATATATATATATATCTTTCCGCGAACCCCAAAACACTTTTGCTAATTCAATCGAAAGGCTATTTAACAAGCCTGATCGCCTCCCCGGTCATTCCTCTCGCGCTCCATCGACTTTCGTCCCTCAGCGATAACTCTGTTTGTCCCCGTCCCCGCTCCCTTCCTCGCACGTACATGCAGCGCGTCCTTTCCGAAATAACAGGTCGAGCTGACTATGGAGCACGGTGCATGGATATATATATATATATATATATATATATATATATGCGCGATCTTTGATTTCTCATCCGAACCCCCCATACCCACCTCCGCAACACCTCTGATAGCACGGACCAAGGGGACACGCAGCGCGTCCCATTTCCTGCGCCTCCCTTTCGTTCGCCGCCCACTCGTTCTCGCCGACGGTCCTTCTGTTTAGGCTCCGATTGCGAACATTTCATGCGCGTATATATATATATATATATATATGCATATTCCCTTCTCTATCTTAAATTACCTTCCCCTTTCATATACGCTCGCCCCGTCTGTACACCTCCTCCCTCGTTCCCGTCGTTTCTCCGCAAACTGTATAAGAATCCATTTTTTTTTCTACACTTCGCGTGCGCTACTTACACTTTCCCCCAGGATTAAATCGATCTTGCGCGAACTTTTATATATTATACGCTCTTTTCTTTTCTTTTCTTTTCCTCGCGGCATATTACTTTCCCGAACGCGGCTCAAAGAAAATTCCTCCCACATATAGGTTTCTGACTTTTTATCGTTCTTTTTTTTCTTTCTTTTATGGGGGATGTATATAACTTTTTCCTAGATTCTGCGTTATTATATGCTTTTCTTTCTTTCTTTCTTCCTCTCTCTCTCTCTCTCTCTCTCTCTTTCGCATTTTATTGCCTTCGAAGATCCCAGGCTTAAGTAGCGCCACAGAAATTTCGGGTGTAATACGCGCGCGAGGCGCATACGATTCGAACTCCGACTCAACTAATTATACGTATATAAATGCACTTCTAGCAGCTCATGGATTTATTCTATCAACCAAGACCTTGAGGAATCTGCGTCGAACGAATAATCAAAGCAAGTTCGTTTAGCTCTTCTAAACTCGCAAACGTTCATAATATTATGTATGCCTATACTGACGAATGTGTATACTGTATATATATAACACAAGGACGGATATAACTATGGCGACCTTTGGCCTTAGGGATACGCGAAGACCCCATTTAACGAAAAAGAATAGACAACTGTTTGGAAACCTATAAAGAATTACTAGTAAGAATCTTCGTTCTCCGCGAGTTTTGTTCATCCGAAATGCTGATTGTTCCAAAACCCAGTTTTGTTCAAAACCGTCGTTATGGAAATTTATTCGTTATATATCATCGTCAAACTAATACATCTATGTTGTATTAAATAGTTTTCTTGAGCCAGCTCGATTTTATTATCTCTTTTCACAGTTGCGTTTGATAGAAATAAGTTCGTATAGAACAAATAATATTCGATTATAATTAGTTTGATAAGTCAAGCTTAATAAGTATGTATCTATCCAGTAGCAAAATAAAGCGAACAAGATATTTAATACCGAATATTCGTCTAAAGATAGTTGGAAATAATAAAGGTTAATTTAGCCCGTATGAGATATCGCCAGCCATAAGATAGAAAATGAAGTATAATATTTATATATTTATCGATTCGAATGGCGAATGGCGAATCCGAAGGATCGTTTTGCGTTTTAAAAAGAAGAAAGAACGCGTATCGCGCAACCATGCCAGACAGTCATTTATCTCCTTTAGCGGCATTAGCCGTTGAAAAAGATTTATCGAGATCGTGAGATTTCAGTGACTGGATTAAAAAATTCGTGGATTCGCTGACAGAAAATTGTGGAAAGAAGTTTTTTATTTACAATTTATTAGATCAATGTGAAAAATATTATAGAAATAATTATCGAACGCTATTGTTAAATAAATTATATTTTTTTTTAAACACATACACAAACGGTATTATTGTTTTGCTCATTTTTTGTGTATGTGGGTGTGTGTATATATATTATGTATGAAAGTGATGTTTGGCAGGTGCCTCGGGCTTGGATATAGTCCGGGGCCTCGTGTCAATCTACGCCGGCCTTGCCCGAGAGCTCTTCTCGACTACAGCGCATCTACGTTTACCGTTGAACGCCAAGTGGCCCACTCACGGTGGAGATTCGTCCGACAGTGAAATAAGCGTATGTATATATATGCAATAATGCTGCCTACGAAAGACTCCCCCCCCCTCCTTCCTTGTCCGAGTCCTCTGGCTAGGGCATAAAAACGAGGAAGGATCGACGCGCCTCCGGCGTGGTATCCTCACCTCGCCCCGCCGATGATGGGCCCTAATAACGCCAGCGCCTGGCGCCCGCGCGCCGAGCGTCCGCGCGCAGAGGGTGCCACATCTGCGGCGCGCTTGATAACCGGCGAGCGCGTGCGAACCCAACTGTATTACATTACGACGTTCCCCGCGGCGGGGGCTGCAGCGGCGGCGTCCGGGCCCCGCGCAGCACGGGAGTCGTTATTTTCGTCGTTTCTTTACACCCCGTCGCTCTCGAGGATCTGTGCGCAACACATTGCGCAGCCACATCAAATGCAGTTACGTAAACCGACGCAATTCAGCGGCCGTCCGCGGAGAAACTCGGGACAGTCTGGCGCTCCCGCAACGGTGGGAATAGCTGCTGGCCCGTGGTTCCGTACGAGCCTGACTTTCGCGTCGGAGCCCCGGGCCCCTGAAATCCAGGAGAGCAGCTCTGCGCGGTAATTTATGGCCACGCTCGCGCGTATAAAGGGCGTCTTATAGCCCCGCTGAACTCCTCTCCCAATAATTTAGGAGCCCAGAGGTCCTAAGTGCGCCGCACCGCGGCTGCTTTCCTAAGGGTCTTCCCGTGCAGTATACGGGCTGGATTGCTACTGCGGATGCGAGGGAATGAAAGTCTTGGCTAAAATCTGTAGTCTCCCAAAACTAAAGAGAAAGGAGTAAGATAGAACAAGGGGAGGAACGAAAATGCGTAATTCTTTTATCGCCACTTCAAAGTCGAGAAGCGATAGTTGTACCTTTGAAAAGAACAGGATAAGCAGTTTGAGGAAATGCCAAGAGCTTTGTAAAGCACTAGCGGGAACAAATGGGAATAAAACCGAATCGAAAAACATCCGAAAGCTCGAAAGAGAATCGATCTAGGATAAAATATACAAGAATATTATAACTGTAATATATTATAAGTATAATAAATTAATTAATATTACGAATATAACAAATTATAACTATTATAAATTAATGTTATAAATATAATATTATAAGATATATCCAAAACGTGAGCGGAAGGGCAGATGTCTTGTACTCGATTATCTTTGATTCTTACTAGAGTTCTCATCGATTTACTTCAATTTTTTTCTGTTCAATCCAAGTTTTTCTTTTTTTTTTTTTTTTTTAATGTATATTCTTGTGCACGCTAAGGAGATGGAATTCGACGCTTTATTTACTTTTAAGTTTTTGAAAAGAGATAGTTTTGAAGTGTGGTCTGCTGTAGTACACTACTGTACAAAACCCCTAAAAGAACTATAAAAGATCTCTGTGATGTGATTTTTTTTTTACGATGCTGAAACCTAATTTTCGGGTTAATCGAGGGGAATACAATTTTATACGTTTCTATACTCAAGTATCATCAATATAATTAATTATGGCCCTGCGTTTCAAATTTAAATTAATGAGTAATAACATTTCTTTGCTGATCTGTAGGTAAAAAAGCAGTGCAATATCCAGTGAAAGAGGCGGCAAAGTCGATTTCTTGCTGATAGTATGGATTGTTCGAACCCTATCGCCCCTCAGATGTGTACAAAAAACTAAGATAATTGATGATAAAAACTTTTTTTTAATAAAATATTTTAAATAATCAAAGAAAAAATTATCGTCTACATTCGCTTATTTTATTAAGTTAAATATTGCACAAGTTGAGATCCTCATTTTACATTAATATATAAATTTATAAAATAGGAAATAACATTGAAAATTAACGCTCGTCCGTGCACGAGAATGCTGGAACTACTTATAATAATTTAACAAATTTCATTAATTCAGGTTTGTTTTCGACATAAAACAATACTTTTTATTAGTTTTTATTAATAATATTACTTTTCAACAGGATGACTTTTTTCGTTAATAATAATTCTGGACTTAATCTTCGATAATGTTCAGTTATTTTTCAATAGACTTTTCAAGCGCTTATTGTGCTTTCGGATTTGAGCCTTCGTTCTTTCTTTCTTTCTTTCTTCGATTTTGTTATTTATTTATTATTTTTTTGTATAAAAAACTAACCATTTGTTCTAAAAAAGGTTAACAATTCTCAATATGAACTTGTTAATATCCCCCTTCGTTGCGTGAGAATTGCTTACCATCTATATCATTATCTCTCTGTTCTTTCTCACATTCGCCGATTTTAATATTGAGGCATGTTCGTTTAACGCGATTCGGCGTATGTAATTTTTGTTTGGAAAAACTGAGCACAGCTGGGATAGAGCCAGATTAGGGGACTTTTGACACTTCTCCACGTGGAATTTCATATCCGGTGATTTTGTTGAGTATGGAATATGCATGCCCTCAAGACTCAACTTTCCGCGCCTGTCTACCGATTTACCCGCGAAAATTTCTCCGTGCGTGCGTTTGTTTTTGGGCGCTTTCTAATTCTATCCCCCCCCCCCACTTATTCCCATTTACCAGCCCATCAATTAGTACTTACGAGTTTGATCAGTTATAATTAACGCATCGTCATTTCGGAGTAATTCGACGTTTATTAGCTCTGATGAGTATCTTCACTTATAATTAAATGACTATATCTCTCCTGAATTTTTATCGCGGGGATTTCAACCCTCCTACAGCTTCGCGGTCTGTCAGCATCGACGCAATTCGTATATGTATAATAACGAACCGATCGCCGAGCCATGAATTAACGCGCAACTGAGATAGGTAAGCAACTTAAATATATGCGCTAATATATATATATATATATATATATATATATATATATATATACATATATACATATATAATAAGTATATATACTCGCGACGAATCGACGGCGACGAAGGGGCAATGACGTAAGGCGGCGATGAAGACGATGAGCGGCAGGGAGAGGGGGAAAGAGAATTTTGCGGTTGTCGCGCTTAGCATCCGTGCCCAGCCGAATAGTCGTAACATGCCGGCATTTGGGCTCCGCTTTAAGCTCGCTCTCTCTCTCTCTCTCTCTCTCTCTCTCTCTCTCTCTCTCTCTCTCTCTCTTCGTCGGCGGCCGCGGCTTAAAGTCGGAATACTTTCGGATTGTGTTATAAGGCGAGGAGAGATGATGAAAAATGAGCGTGCTTTTTAACTCCCCGGGGGATTTGGCCTCTCTTGTAAGGATTTCCTGCGGCGCGCGCTGATATAGAACGAACGTGCGGGGGGGAGGCGCTTTTTTCCTCTTAAATTATATTTTTATTTTATTAGTTTGCACAAGGCACCTGTAATGTATAAGTGGAAACTCACGCGAGTAATAATACGATAAGTGTATTAAGACGAACGGAGTATGCTGTTCAATACGTAATATAACATAAAAAGCGTTGCACTCGATGAAAACCTTCGGAAATGATTTATACGACTCGAAATATTATTTTATAACTGCGATTTTCGTATTTTAATGTAATTATTTAACATTACATATAGGTATAATTGCGCAACGGTTTTATTTTACTTGGATTTTGTGTCTAATTATACATTTAACACGTTCAGCGCGTGAATTAAAAAAATCCCTTCAACCGCCTTCAACGTATTTTCGATATATATTGATTGAATTTCCTTCCCGAGCACTTCCAGCTCGTTTTTGTTTAAAGCAATCAATAAATGATGTAAAATACGCGAAATCACTCCATGTACAAACACACACACACGCACGCGCGCATGCAATGTATGTATCTATATGAAGTAAAATAAAAGAAAAATTATATTTTTAATCATTTTCCTTTAGATTTCGTTAAAAAAAATAATAAGTAGACATATGAATATGCATTAATTAATTTGCAAAATGGTCCGTTATACACACACACACATATATATATACATATATATAGTATTGTCGAAGCCTACGTTTGCATCGAGATATATATATATATATATATATATATATATATATATATATATATATATATATATATATATAGCGTCTGCGAAAAGTGGCAATATTGCATATAAGAGGTGGGGGGAGCGGTTGAATTCTCACCGAATTGCCCTCCGAATCTCCGGAAATTCATAATTATCCGCCTTCCCTCGGGCACGCTCCTTCGCTGATTGAAAATAATTTTTAATTAATCCCCAAAGAACAGAGTCGGATGATTTAATAATGTCCTATATATATATATATATATTGTAAATTATATTAGTTATATAAAGCAAACCTGTTTATATTGACCGAATTTTTTTTTTTTTTTTGATGAAATAAAGAATAATATAAAAAATACAAGTGTTAAAAAAATTAACTAATTATATATAATAAAATTAAAATGAATTTACAATGTAAAAAAGTTTTAATACATTGCTTTAAGTACCTAAATCTGTTTTTTTTTTGCCTTACGGGTATTATATAAAGATTTATGGGGGCTTTTCTACTTAAAAAGTACCTGAAAACAGATTTAATTCTTCTTTTATACATTATTATTAAATGGATTGGCACTCATTTCTAGCAACCAAAAAGAAACGCGAATTAAACTTAAAAAAATATTTTCAAAGCTTTCAAAAAACATATACATGTATAATAATCCGTTTATTTACAAAACACGTAAACGCGCGCGCACGCACACACACCTATGTACATATTAATCGGCTTATCCACTTAATAATGATGCCATGATCGTATAAAAACTTTAATCTGAACCGAATTGTTTTTATACAAAGTTCGCTGGATTTGCGTAAATTAAAACTGTATATATGCATCAGGAATAAATTAACCTCGACGGGCTCGTCGCGCTTTATAAATCGCAACTTTTCAGTTGAACAAACCGCGGAATCCTGCCAAGCTGTACAGAAGAACGGCATAAATATACGAAACTCGGATTTTATATTCAACTCCAAAATCGCGCGCGCGCGCGCGTGCGTGTGTGTGTGTGTGCGTGCGTGTGTGTGTGTGTATGTGCGTGTGCGCGTGCGTGCCTGCGTGCGTGCATGTGTGTGTGTAAAATAATAATTACAATATTCTGGAATGAAAAAAATGCGCTTTATTTTCTAAAAGATGTACAATACGTAGTATATAAAATGGAATCCGTTGATTGAAAACTTCTCGTATGTGAATAATTCGTATATGTATTCTTATACTCATGTGTTGCTCATTCTTTTGTTGATATTAGTTATAATAAGTATTATAATATTATATAACAAATATAATAAAATTTAATAAGGATAGTGATAATTTGCAACTTAATGATTAATGAGAATGAATTTTGTCATATTTAAAATAAAGTTATTAATTTACTGTTAATAAAATATCAAGCAAATTAATAGCGTAATATAATCTCGGCCATAATATTCTTGAATTTCAATTGCGAATCGTAAAATTTTGTTCACATTGATATTCTAAATAATAGAGACACAGCTAAAATCGTATAATGAAGAATTAATTGAAACTATTAAAATTATTATGATTATTGAAGAATTTTTCAAAGACCATATCAGGAAAACATTTTTAATTAACTATATAATTTAACGGTGTATCTCTTTTGTATTAAATCAGCATATAGCTTATGGAATTGACGCCACTTTTGATGTATGCAGATCCACGTTTTCTTAATTATCACTGAGGAGTGTGTGGTTTCGTAAAGCAATAACATATCTCTGAAAAATATTAGACCGATAAAGACTTAGACTCAAATTTCCAAGAAACCTGCTCGCTTGAAAATTAAAAATTCATAGTTTTTACATAATGGTTTACGTTTTACAATTAAGAGCGCCTCAAATTGATGTAATCGAGGTTTTTCTAAAAAAAAAAACAGATTTTATTAAACAATTATCTAAATCCATGCATTTTTACTTTGTTAATATGTACGTGAAACATTTGAATTTCAAGCTAATTTTAACAGAGAAATTTAAAACGGGTAGTAAATTCTTATTAAAAATTACAACAAATATAAGGTCATTTAAAAAATAAGATGCATTTGATAAACGAACGACACTATATTATAATAAACATCAAAAATAATTTCTTTAAATGTTAACAACAAATATAGCAATTGACAAAGCATCATTCTAGTTTACCATTTTCAGAACTTTTTGTTCGTTTCCAATTGCCAACTCTGGAGTTGAAAGGTCTGCAACAACTTATATGTATGTATATATATATATACATATATGCATGTATATATAGCGAATACCTACACAAATGTAGTCAACGCCGCGGAGACTTTCATCTAAGCTGTCAGCTGCATGAAAATTTTTCCACCAATTTCTCTCGCGAAAATGCCTTCTTCAAAGCTTGCGATCCATCCTCCTCCCCCTTGCACTCCTCTTTCTCCTCCCCCACCCCCATTACTCGTCGATCCCTTGCACTCAGCGCTGTGCGCGCTTTTTCTCGCGCAAAAGCCTTTCACACGTACTTACTATTGCCTCATTCTCTTTATATGCCCGACAACTTTTCCCGGCTTATTGGCAGTCGAAAAGGAAAATTGGCTATTCGAGTTATGCGCTTGATAAAGGATCGGCTCGCCTTTCCTTCGCGCCCGCGCTCACCGTCGCGTCCTCGTCGTCGCCGGGCCGCCGCTGACTTTTATAATGAGAAAAACCCTTCTGCACAACGTGCTTTTACCCCAATGCCTGGCCGTAAAAATACGGGAGCTGCGAAAGGTGTGAAAAAAAACACGAACGACGTAGGTGGGTAATTGATTTTCTTTACGGATCCGCGCGCATTTATTGGTAAAGGGCCCCCTCCTCTCTGAATCGTGTAAATACGTTAATGCATACATTTTTCCGCTCAGAGATCCGATGAAAGAGAATGAGAGAGAGAGAGAGAGAGAGAGAGGGAAAGAAAGAAGGAAAAAGAAAAGGAGACTTGCTTTCAATCTTACTACGCACCCAAAGTGACAAATTCAAAGTGTCTTTTTGTGTACATGTTCGGATATTCGACAAATTTTATAAATAACCGAAAGTGACTTATATAAAAAATTAATTTTATCAAAGTAATATATAAACGAATTTATTCTTTACAATCAAGTAAGTTTTCAACAATGCTATATGATCTACAGTATTCTTTATTTTTATGTATTATTTTTTTTTATTTTATTTTATTTTTTTTTTTAAATCAATGCGATACCCGCCTGATATACGATTCAAAGAAACCTTATTATGCAATTTAAAATCTACGATCATTGAAAGTATTGGTTTTCTTTATGAATGGCAATGAAATTAAAAATATATACCCGAATAATATTTATACTTCCGTTCAATATCTGCAAAGCCACAAAGAATTACTTATACAATAGTCCCAATTTTTCAATAGGAAAAGCATTGAGAATTGGTGGTAGACTTTAATTTCGTAAGGATATATATATAAACATAGGTCTACGCTAATCATTTAAAAACATTAGCAACATTACATTATTAATACTTTAGTTAGAAAAAAGATTTTATGTCTCTGGTTTGATATTAGAAATATGATTAAAAAATCCCTTAATTCAAAATTCAAAAATAATTATTATAATCTAGAAAAAGAAACGATATATCTGGAAATCAGTCACAGCATTTCATGTGCATAATTCAAAAGAATTAAAGTCAGTGAATAGATTGAAATATTTACGTTTTATTATCAATCAATCGTAATAAAATATATTTTCTTTAGCGGTATTAAATATTATCGCATACTATCAAAGAAATTTGTTTTAAATTTAAGCAAATAGGAATTTGTTTAATACACCATTAATAGTTCTAAATTAAGAAAAAATTAAATTATTATATAAATGTCAATTTTAACAGAAATAAGAAATTAAGAAAATTAATTTTTTACTTTGACACGCTATTAGCCATTTATTTAACGCATAATATAGTCTTTTTAGATCACTATATATAAATTAGGAAACCTTTAGATTTAAAATGAGATACTTCTATCATCGGCCTCTGTCTCTCTCTCCCTCTCTCGCGCTCTCTCTCTCTCTCTCTCTCTCTCTCTCTCTCTCTCTCCTAATAAATTAAATAATAAATAAATAAATAATAAATAAATAATAATAATAAATAAAAATGAATACATAAATAGCAATTAATAAATAATAAATAAATAAATGAAATTCTAATTCTAATTCTTCTTAATTATATTTACAGTTTTTCCAGCCGAGAAAGGTAGGCAAACACTGCGAAGAATTAGCTGAACTCTTATTTGACAGTTAGCGAAAGTTTTTAACGCACTTCTTTATCTTAAAATCTTGCTCAAACTGTTCGGACACGTATAATTTTATTTTTTCACCAAGTCACTTCCAATTACTCAACATTAAAAAAAATTCTTTTTCTCATTTACTTCGAAAAATCAATTGTTTTATTGAAATAATTTGTGGTTTGAACGAAATATCATCAACAATTATTATTATTATATATTGGTCTGCATCACGTACACTCTGGACAAGTGACTGATTGATTAATATCCAGCTCAAACCGTTGGATTGATTAGAGAATTTAATTTTAATTAAACTTCTCAAAATTTTAAAAGCTGTTTTAAGAATTTTTTTATTTTTTATCGATAATTTTGAATTTCCTATGTTTATGAAATTGCTTTTTCCTTGAAGCGTGTATATATATAATTATCTATATATATAATTTATATAAAATATATATTTATATATACGAAAATATATGTACTTAACAATTTTTTGATTTTATCCTAATTCATTATTAGGATAAAATAATATATATATAAAATAATACTGTTTAATACAGTATGTTCACGAACTTATTGATAATTTGGACAATATCTCAAATTGGATTTTTTTAGTTATAAATTGGTTTCCTGTTCTTACCAAACTATCTCACTATCAATTTGTACATTTTACTGCAACTGATACTTAATGAGAGAAAAGCGAATGTACGAGTCTTTTTCATTTGTATCAATCATTTTCGATCTTCTAAAATATAAAAATATCGAATATTATTAAACAACAGATATAATTTCATTGTTATTTCTATACTCTATAACACGGGCCAAGCTGTAACTGCAGCTGTCACTGCTGTATAGTACTATAATTATACGAAAAAACAAAAGAAAATAACTCATAATTTAAAAGATGACAAAATTTTATCAGTTCAACTCATAAAAATTTTAATTCTTTAGATTTTTCCATCCCTGCATGGATAAATGTTTATAGGGAAGCAGATCTTTTAAAAATGCAATAGCTGCTAACCAATTTTTATATGGAAGCAGATCTTTTAAAACTGCAATAGCTGTTAACCAATATTAAAGTGCTACATTAGAATTGAACAAAAAGCACTCATATAGTCATGAAATTTGAGATTTAAATATATCTATAACTAAATAAATAATGAATTGTTGTTCTTAAATTTAATCAGGGTTAAATATGTTAAAAACAATTCGCTATCGAATCTATGTATTAAAAATAATTCAATACTTTTGTAATGTTCATATGAAACTTTTATTTCACTTCCACTTTATACTAATATAATAATAACTAATTACATATCTATAAAAAGTTTCTTTTTTGTTCTTTTTTTGTATATATAGAGATAAAAAATTGTATATAACACTAGAAAAAATGTTTCTATGTAAAAATATCGCTCTTCTTTATACAATTACACGTATCGGTACCAAAGTGCCAATTTCATTTACCAAGGAAAAAATTAATAGAGTAATTAAATTACAAAGAGTGAATTATCCAAACCAATGACTACCCATACAGTCTCGCGTCCAAGGGGTTTGGCAAACCCAACACCATTGAAATCCACAACCTGCTCTTGTACAAATCATATGCATACAACCACCTACAAATAAAAAATAACTATATATTTTAATGAATTTATACGAATAATATAAAAATAATATTTAAGTTCATCTATGCACCATCTCTTTCTGTTGGAGTGCGGCACTTAGGACATGGTTTCGTCGATATTTTAATTGTTTTTTTACTAGCTTCATCCCATTTAGCCTGAAAAATACATATTAAGCCTTAATTTTTCCAAAAAAATCTTGTCAACATGATATTGAAAAATATATTTACTAACATCTTTGGCTTTGAGTGGATCTACGACATAGCTTTCCTGACCAGAACTAGATCCAGCAATTGTTGGTTGATTTTCACATTCCCCGACATGAAACCCTTGAAGGCATCTTCTACAAAAAACATACTAAAAACGGTAATGTAAAAAATAGAAATTTTATATTTAATATATAAACAAAAGCTACTTATAAACAGACTGGATATATATTTGATTAAAATTATAATTTTAATATTTAATCAACGATTTGCAATTCCTGTATAAATTTGCGTACGTTTTGTTAATAGATAACAAAAATTAATTAAAATACAATTTATATAAGGCTATAAGATATTATTTTGTGTAATTTAAATTAATCAATAAATTTTATACCAAAATAAATTTTGTGTCCTTCAAATACGAAAATCAAGCTTTCAAAATGTTCAGAATACAGAATTTTTATAAGAAAAAAACGTACACCACAACCACCAATGCATTGAATTTTTCTGCATTCCTCTTCACTTGCTCCATCATTTATAGAAGGAGGAATAATTCCCATGCCACAATTTGGTTGCGGACATAATAAACCTCCTGATTTTAATACATATTCTTCTGTTCCAAAACGTTGATATCGTTCATACTATAAAATATATTTTAATTTTTATATTAAAAGTTTATTGAAAGAATAATGTCACATTGATAAATTATAAAATAATAGCAAACCTGTTCTGATGGTAAAAGATGAAAATGATGTATTTCACGAATAACAGAATTCGAACAACCAGCTGGACATGGAAGTGTATAGTATTCTGTTTCATCATCAAAAATAAATTGACGTTCTCGTATACGTACAGTACAATAATCACGAAAGCAATCTAAACATGTAACATGTCCAGCTTCACATGGAAAGACTAAAACAGTATCTCTGCAACAACAAATTCTCATATATACTATTTCTCTACAGGAATAAATTATTTTAATAATTTTATAACAAGATAAAATTTTTCTTTTTATTTTATTCCATTTAAGTAATCTAAATTTTTCTTTATATATTAGTTCTTATTATGTTGTCTATAGAAATTCTATAATATATTATTTAATGTTAATGCTAGCAAAATAAAATTAAATAAAACTAATTGTTATTACAATGAAATAAACTCAAGTTATTTAATACAATTAAAATACCTAATATCTGTACAAGCTAAACAAGGAATTTTAGCAAGATTAGGTCTAATCAAATATAATGGAACAGCTTCATCCTTTTCTCCTAAACTTGCATGATTTGCACATTTGAAAAAAAATTTAGCGTAGTGAATTTGAGATTCGGTCTGCCCATCAGAAGTAATTAAATGAGAACAAAACTGATTCTCACAGTGGATAGTAATCCTTTTAGGTAACAGAACATCAGGCCATGATTGAGGATCTCTGTCAACAGTAACAGCTCCACTTCCACAATCTGCGCAACGAACTCTTAACTTTCCAGCTTGAACAGATTTACAAGGTGAAGAACAATAAACATTGAAGTGAGCTTTTTTACTTCTTCCTTCCTATTCTATCAACATATAAGTTTATGATTTTCAGGATAACTCTTCAAAATGCATTTCAAAAAATTAATTTTTAATGCATTTACCGTTTTTTGCTCTTCTTCGTTTGATTCTTCCAAGGATAGATCTGTAAGAGTTTCATTCATAGGTTTACTACCTCCACTATCATCTAAGTCAGATTCGTAAAATGATTCTTTGATTGAATTATTAGAAGCATTCTTAGAAATAGAAATATTATTTCTATTCAACCTATTTGGTGTACGAACTGCATGCAAAATACTTTGTTGACCCAAATCGCATTCCTAAAATAAAATATGTAATTTAAGAAACAAAAATTTAAATGAACGTAACTAAAAAACACAAATAACTACTTCTATAATTGTAGAATTGTGTAGTTCCTTTCCAGCGAAAATTATTTTTATGTCATCTGGCGATATTCCCATTTTTGGAGCAACGATTTCTTTTACGTTTCGAATATCCCATTTTGGATCTAAATCGACAGCAAGTGTATTTCCAGTATTTGTTTTTACGTAGATACTTAAAGAATTGGAAATTTTACGTTTTCCAAACCAAATTAATTCTGCCATTCGGAGGAGTAAATTTCTAACGAGATCAAAGATGAAGCTCATTCCTAACCTTAAACATGAAGACTGCGGTTGCAGAAGCATATGTATAACCTGGTATAACCAGGTATAACTGTATAGTATTTCGGTTATGGACACAATTGATATCAAAATAGTATTAGTACTTGGAAGAACTATTCTTGAAATTTGGAGCAAATATACATAAAATATAAAAAAAAATGCGTACGATTTAAATCTTATGTACTTTGATATTTTTACAAAGCTCCCTGCTCCATTTCATTGCACGTACTCGAAATTATTTACATTGGCATTTAATATTGTTAATTATATTTTCTGAATAAGTTCTCTAAATACAATAACACCACCTAAATTACTTTAGAGAAAAGTAAAATTTAGTATAAGAATAGTAAGTAATCATTAGTATTTGATGATAAAGGATAGGTAAATAAATACAACAAATTCCTCGAACAAAGTTTATCTTAGTCTCCAAATAAAAATACAGTTTTGCTTAAATAAATTTAAGTATTGTGTACTTATTACATACGAGACATTGGCGCATTTTCTATTTTTTTTTCGATCGGAGGGATGGCAATCGCTAATATCCATTTCCATATCTTGACAATACAAAAAATTTTTTTTCTCGATTCGATGAATGTATACACATAATAAATACAGGAAAAACGTGACTTTTCAATTTATTGTTTAGGATAGTACTGTTATTATTTATTTACGATTACCGCATATCCTTAAAAGATCCTTATCTAGTGAGAAGTCAGCTAGAAATTGTGTGGTTTACGAAAAATAAGATTACACAGCGCGCTAGCCATTCATTCTCTCAGTGTATCAGTCCGAAGGTAATGGCTCCGGACACTGAGTCGTCTGCCTATCATCATTTCGCTGCAAAATATGTTGCTCACGTCACTCATGCTGAAAAAAAGTTGCATAATTAAAAATTTGTTATAAACGTTAAATTTATGAATAAGATGGTTCTATGTTAGTTTTGTTTCAAGTGGAGGCCCTCATGAACTTTATTTTAATTTTTTTTGTTGCAAGCCTCAATATGAATGAAGTCAATATACTGATAATAGATTTATTTATTATTTGGATATTTATATTATGTATTTGATTTTCGTTATTAAAATTTTACGTATTTAGAATAAAATAAAAATGTGTATATATATATTTTAATTTTACTTTAAATTCTTTTAATACAATATCTCTTTATTTATTTGATATTAATTTTTTTTGAAAAATAATTTATTTTCTACAGTACAAACTATATATAAGTTGTTTGATTATAAATGGCATGTAAAAATTGATTCTTTCATATTTTCTCAATCAGAAATTATGATTCTGCTCCACAAGAATGTGTAATTGTCACATTTTTAAATCGGATTCTCTATAAAACAACTTCTATTTTCCAAAAAGAATTGAAAAAAAATGAAAGAATTTTTATAGAATTATTTTGTTTTATAAAATTTCATGGTTACCATCTTAAATATAATAAAACCACTACGAAACTATTCAATTCATAATGGTTCATATGATTGATTTAATTTTATTAACGAACCTGCAAAACCTTGAGGTGGCTGACCAGGCACTGAATATTGTGGCCTAAAATTGCCGAAATTTGCAGCACCAGCGAAAGTGGCTGGTATTTGACCGCTTGTGAAACCAGGGGGGAATTGTTGTGCCAATAGTGCAGCCTGTCCAGTTTGTGTGCTATTGCCACCTGGAGCAGTTGCTGCCAGTCTACTAAGAATCGATCGTTCCGACATTTGTAATCGTTGAGCCACAGGTGGTATGCGGGCTAACGTTGCCGGTAATCGACTTACATCAGACTTCATATCAGACAGAAGCTCTTCTAATTGATTAAGCACCTAAAAATTCAAAAGGTTACTTGAATAATTGAGAAATACATCTTTTTAATAATAGTAAGAATAATATTCTATTATATCAATAAAACAAAATCTTTTTGTAAATCGATCATTAATTCTCTAAATAAATGTAGTATTATATCTTTTATTTAGACTTCCTTCTTATCGCTCAACAAGATGATAGCAACAGTAAAAGAATTTACCTTGTGCAATACAGCATTGGCTGGTTTGTTACCAGCTAGACTCTCCTTACTCAGATGCTGATGTGATTCTGCCAGGCACTCGACTTCGGCAAACCTTGCATTCAGGCTCATCGCCGGATGATTCGGGTCCTGGGTGAGATTGAGATAGGCGGCACGTCGCAGCTGCTCCTCAATTACAAGAGCTTGCTCCAGCAGTTTGAACCGCCTCGCGAGGAACTTGTTCTTAATTTCAAGGAAGTTACCCTTACCGACATCCATTTTGAACGGTTCATTAATTATTGCGAACCTAATGTCGTTCTGTATGTCCTGCCAACGACCGTAACCATGAGTGACGATACCAGCCAACAGCCAGTAGTCGTGCCGTCTGTGCCAAATCTCGTATTCACGGCCGGGCACCGCAGCTTTTTCTTCATTCAACCAGAGTGTATGGAGCTCAGTGAAGCCGCCATCAGCAATGTTGAACATAAACTTGCGCTTGGCCTTAACACTGTCCATATCAGTGGCACCGGTGGCATCTTTAACGTCCTTATCCTTTGCCGTTTCCTTCTCCTTGTTCTCATCCTTTTTGTCATTAGAAGCCACTGCTGTAGCTTCTTCCTCGTCGTCCTTCACAATCACCACATCTTCTTCCAAAGTGACTTCGGGTTTCTTTGTTTCGGCATTTTCTGTTCCCGTCGCAGATTTCTATAAATAATAGAAATGATAAATAACCGTTCCCATTTCAAACTTATATTCATTAATATCCAAGGGCAAAAAATTATTTATTCATAAACTTGAAAATATTTAATAGCATTTTTTGACGTCTTCACAATTACTACGTATTTATATAATTATGCTACTAAAAAATGAAATGAAATAATAATTATGAATCTTAAATTTTACCTCGTCCTTAACTGGCTTTTCTTCTTTTACATCGATCTTGTCTGACTCTTTATCTGCTTTGTCAGATTCTTTACCATCAGTCACCGGTTTCTCGCCGTCAACGACAGCATTTTCCTTCTCCTCCTTTTTAAGCCCATCCTTGTTATCCTCTTCACCAGCCGCAGTTGATTTCTCCTCGTCTTTAGAGTCTTCTTTAGCCTCAGTTTTGATCTCGGCCGTCGTTTTGTCTTTCCCCTCGTCCGAGTTCTCTTTAAGTTCTTCTTTAACAGCCGCTGGATCACTAACTGCAGGGGTTGGCGTTGCCGCGGGACTAGGACTAGGGGCGTTTGAAGTTGCTGGCGTCGCACTGGTACTACTTGTCGAACTCGCGGCCGCTGTTCCATCGGCTGCATTCGCTGTTCCAGCTGCTGGAATAGCAGCGTTGGCCGTGGCAACCGCGCCGGCTTCGGCAGCTTTCACAGGTTCTACCGGCTTCCGTATAACTTCAGGCATTGAGTAATAACCATTTATGTGCTCAAATTCCTGGACTTTCTTCCGAATGAGCGACATAACACCTATGCGCGTAAGTACGTGCTGACGACTCAAGCCTTCGCGAGGTACGCCATCGGCGAAAGTTTCTGCGTTGTCAGCGCCGGGTTCACAGAGATGCCGCATGAATAGAGACACATAAGCCTTGAAATTCTTTTCAGACTTGCCTAAAAATAAGTAGATTATGGGCATTAATTTCAGACGTGCTATCTAAATAAATGATTTCTGGAGTAGCTAGCTCTAAGATTCAAAATTTATTCTCTTATGCAAATATCTAAACTTTTATGGTTGCATACTGTCCGAAAAGTACATAATTACAATAGACTATTCAATAAATGAAAATATCTAATGTAAATAATACGAATATTAGCTAAATATTTAATAACAGTTCTTTAATTAACGTTACAGACCGTACTCAACTCAATACAAAACTTCTAAATATATATTAGTTAAATATGTGCACTTAATTACACGGTAAACTAATACAGTATAAACTTTTTAGCTAATATACTTGTCGTTTATCGACTGTTTTATTTCTTAAATGTACCTGCGTTGATAGAATGCAAACAGAAATCGTTCAGAGATATAAAAATGGATCAACTTCGTTACACGTCATTGGAATAGCATGCCGTTTTCAGCATACTGTTCGGCATTCAAGAAAAACTTATTTGTTTTATAAGACTTATTGAAATAACGGAATCTTTTTATCTATTGCAAGGAAGAACCAAGTCAATTATGAAAATATTGATGCAAATATCTGTATTACTTAAAAGAAAGTATATATCATATGTGCGTTTTTTAAAAGAATAATTACATTACGATTTGAAAAATTTATATTTTTTTTTTCTAATCTTATAACTGCTAAGAGAATTAGAAATTAATAAACAGCCATACATAGATTGACAAACAAAAAGCAAGACTATTGGGCATTTTGGAATTAAAGGTATGCATGGAACGTGTTCAATAAGCCGCTATGAAGCGAGTGCACCGTTGGTTAGGCGACTGAAAGGCTATAATGGAAACCATGCATCATCTAGTTAGCAGAAACATACAACGACCAGGCTGCATACCTCGTAAATCACGGACGAGCCACTGCGAATTGAAAGCATCCTGGGGCGGCATGCCGTAGCGCATGATCGCATTAAGGAATGCCTTTCTCTGTCTGGCATTAAAGCCAAGCACCTCGATATTGCCGTTGACCCGGGCAAGAAGAGGCGGCAGCGGTCTATCCTTCTCGTCACGCCGTTCCAGCCTACGCCGGCTCCGTCGCGACAGCAAGTCGCCCTCACCCTTCTCATCGAAGTCATCGTCCTCTTTGTCGTCGTCGCTCGGAGCACTGAAGTCGCTGTTGTAGTCCGACATGTTGTCCTGCCACGGCTGGTCGTCGCGAGTACTCTGATCGCCGGTCACACCGCCATCGTTGTAGTTCACCTGAAACGAGAACAAAATTTGTGGATTTATAAGAGATCGACAAACGGGAAAAACATTTAAATGAAGTTCAATAAATTTACAAAATTCAACGTCGAATAATCTAAAAATTATTCGAGGAAAAAAATTGTAAAATTTATTATACACATCAACTAAAGTACATCCACTTCAACGATAGACAAATCCTTTTTAAGAGTCTTCTTTGAGTCAAGAAAGTAGACTTTTAAAATTGTTAAATACAGAATTTTGCATTTTAGCAAAAGAAAATTGTTTTATATAATTTTACTTCGACATGATACTTATAAAAATTAATATCACTTTAAATATTTATTTTAAAACATTATGACAATGATAAATAACTACACCTGAATCCCAATTATGAAATTTCATGTTATTTATGTACCAAATCTTAATTTACATAAATATTTAAACTGTTATTCAATATTTATTATAGTTAATATATTATTAAAATAAGAATTTGATCTTTGCATACTTAAATTATTACGGTAACAATCGCATTTAATATATCACTTTGAAAATTAAAACAGCAGTTTTTTGTTTGAATTCTCTCTCTTTATTATTTGTTGTTCTTTAATGATGCAAATATCAAACCTGTAACAAAGTCAGTTCAGAACTCTGGGCAAAGCATTTTCTATTCCCTTATAGTTCTCGATTATATTTTTTAACTACAATTAAAGCTTTTATTTTGTAGAATTTGTTAAATTACAGCGAAGCATCGTTTTCACCAAGCTATCAATAAAAATTGCCCGATATCGATACGAAAGCACCTGCCCATGCATTTCCAAGAACCTTATGCAATTAACTACATACAATAAAAAAGTATAAAACAAATCTCTTTGTGTAACGCACATATCGGCATACCTGCTTCCTGACACGCTTGCCTTTACCCAACGTCCTAGCAATGTCCTCCTGTTGCTGCTCGTAATGATGCCTTAGAAGTTTGATCCAGTAGGCGGGATCGGTATTTTCGGCCTCCTGCTTGATAATCTCGGTGTCAGCTTCTTCTTCAGTTTCACCTTCCTTGGTAACGTACGAGGCAACCTTAAACGAACTTAGGTACTCATTAGCCCAGTTCTCCTTTTGCTCAATACCTTCCTTGCTCCTGTCGAGCAGTTCGGCTACAGCTTTTTCATCGTAGTGAATGGCTTCGTCTTCTTTGCCTTCTTCTTCCTTAAACAATTCCTCCGTACCGAAACGCAAAATATCGTCAAGTTCTTGCTTGCTGAAATTAGCGCCCTTGCCTCCCATGCCGGGTCTTACAACCAAGTGAGTAAGCATCATTTTACGTTTGGCTACCTGGGTAACTCGCTCTTCGACCGAGTTACGCGTTACAAAACGATAGATCATGACCTTGTTAGCTTGACCGATACGATGCGCACGACTGAAAGCTTGGATATCGTTATGGGGATTCCAATCGGAATCATAGATTATCACAGTGTCAGCTGTAGCTAAATTAATACCTATAAATTATAATAAAAGAAATGTAATTAACATCTTCATAACATGAGATAATATATTTGTATTATATTATTTTTATAAAAATCTAATTAAATTTTATTAAAAATATGCATACCTAAACCACCAGCTCTAGTGGATAACAAAAAGACAAATTGCTGTGCGCCAGGAGCATTAAATCTATCAATGGCTTCCTGCCTTTGTGTTCCAGTAATATTACCATCGATTCTTTCATATTTGTAACCTTCTCCTTCAAGATAATCTTCAAGTAAATCCAACATTTTCGTCATTTGGGAGAATATCAGTACCCTGTGGCCGTCATCACGTAGCTTCTTCAACATTCTACTAAGTAGAACGAGCTTACCAGCGGCTTTAATTAAAGCCGAGGTCTCATAGTTGCCATTTGGCCCCGTCGGTGCTTCTTGAGATGCAGCAGGGAAAAGATAAGGATGATTACAGCACTTCTTTAAATCCATCATGATGTTGAGAAGAGATACTTGTTGGCCACCTCCCTTTGGATTCAATGCCTCGAAGTTTCGAGTCAAAATATACTTGTAGTATTTCTTTTGCATTGGAGAAAGTTCAACACGCACAATGAATTCAGATTTACTAGGCATGTTCTACAAATAAAAAGAATTATACTTAAAATTAATTGAAAAAATTAACTAAAAATGTAGATTTGAAAAAATCCATCAATCTTTAAATAATATTAAAATTATATTTTTATATACATGTACTTGGAATTACACATATATAAATAAAACTATTTTAATAATTATTAATGAAAAACTTCCATCACCTTCAACACATCAGCCTTCAAACGACGCAGCATATGAGGTCCCAACATTTCATGCAGTTTCTTCACTTGTTCCTCTTTAGAAATATCAGCAAATTCATTTTGGAAAGCTGACAAGTCATTGAACTTGTCACGACATAAAAAGTTCAACAAATGGAACAATTCCTCGAGATTGTTCTGCAGAGGCGTACCCGTAAGAAGTAATTTATATGCTATGTTATAAGAGGCAAGAAGTCTGAAAAATTTGGACTGGTTAGATTTCAGGCGATGAGCCTCATCAACAACAAGTACAGCCCAGTCAATTGAACCCAGACATGCTGAGTCAATTGATATAAGTTCATAACTGGTTAACAAAACATTGAACTTTATTTGTGAAGAGCGGATTTTTGAAGCTCGACCTCCACGTACTGCACCTTCCTCGAATGACAACTCATTCTCTCGTATTACCATACGACTGTCCTTGTCACCTTTAAATAAGAAATAACAAATAATTTAAATTGTGTGTTAAATTTTAATACTTAACTTCTTTCGAAAGATTAAAATTATATAATGAAAGACATGAATATTAAAATAAAAATGAAAATTAAAGAATTCTATGAATTGGTTTTTTTTTATTTGTAGACGAATCTAATGGTTCTACTGTCTAATTGGTAAGGTGAAAATATACAATAACAATGTACAATGACAATATACAACGCATGTTTTCACCAACATTTCAGATTTATTAAATAAAAAAACACAGTTTCTAGGAAAATAAATTATTATATATGTAGTTTACACAAGAACTACAAGTCAAATGTGATACATACATACTGTAAGAGCTGTAATCAGTTTCAACTACACTTTCTACTAATCGAAGTGAATTAAAAACTACTCTTTAAAAGTTTAACACTAAAATTAAACTTTATATGAACTTATTGCATACTTGATATGATCTAAGTTTGTACTTACCAACATATGTAACACAATAGAAATCTGGTGCCCAGGTTTCAAATTCTCTTTCCCAATTAATTATAGTTGATAGAGGTACAGACACTAAAAATGGACCTTTGCAGTGGCCTTCCTTGTATAACGAGTATAAAAATGTAATGGTTTGAATAGTTTTTCCTAAACCCATCTCATCCGCAAGAATAGTATCAATTGCTTGGCCCCACGAGTATCGCAACCAATTCAAACCCTATACACACAAAGAAAAACAAAATATTAATTTTTCTTATGATAATTAAAATTTGAATACAACTCATAAGAAAGAAAAACCTACTTCCAACTGATAAGGATGAAGCTGCATTCCTGTAACATCAAGGTACTCAGGCTGTCTCTCGTATTTCTTTTTAAGATCCGTCGTCGGTTTCTCGGGCGGCGGTGTATATCTCCTCGGCGTTCGTTCTTCATCGTCGATAATCTCCTTGGTCTTAGACTTCTTCCCTTTGCCCTTTTTACCTTTCCGCGCAGTCGGTCCATCAGCGCAGTTTGCAGCTCTCAAGTCCAAATAATATTCAATCGACTGCTTCAGACCTGGTATGTCGGCGTGCTCGTCCTCCCAGGTTGCCTGGTCGTAACCTAATTCACGCCACTTAACCAGGTATAGCGCGCGACCATCACGTTGCAATCGGTGATTGATTACTCGGTGAACAACGAGCCACTCAGGCCTAACGCCGAATCGATAGAAACGCTCCTCGAGATTGTGCTCTTCCCGGAACATACTGCCGTCTTTATCAACGTCCTTGAGTCGTTTGACTCGACTATCGCCTTCGTCCAGGGGCTCTTCGAGCTTCGGAGGTTCGTCCATATCATATTTACGCGAGTAATTCCTATACATGAGCGGATGAAAAACATCGAGCTGGAGCTCGGTCACCCAGTCACAGTACCAATACGACCGCTCAACCCACTTAACAAAGAACTCGCGAATTTTACGGGGTTTCGCCGCGGCCTTACTTGTCGATGGTTCCTCGGTTGGAGGATCAACCACCTCTTTCCAACGCCAAGTAAGAATTTTGGCGACCTTACCGAAAAGTGGAGGACACGAACAACGGGGACATTTCCAATCGCCGTCGGGTATCTCTGACAGCGGAGGATTCAAACAATGTGTATGATAAGCACTAGTACAACTGTCACAGCAAAGTAATTCGCCACCATCTTTACACACTCTACAGAATTCCATATGTTCATCGTCATCCTCGGCAGCACCTGTTCCAATGTACATTTTTGCATTTAGTGCATGTTAATTAAGGATTATTTTAATTAATAAATATAAAATAATATCAAAAAAGTCATTTGTAAAAATGATAAATGATTTATATACTATAAATTCAATGCTTAAAAATCTAACCTTCATTTTCACAATGTGGACAACTCCATTTTCCTTCTGGTGTTTCCTCTAATTCAGGTTCTAAACAAACAAGATGATAAGCTCGAGGACAGGTATCACATAAAATAATTTCTCCTCCTTGTTGACACACTTCACAATAGTCTTGATGATCAGTCTATTAAAATAAAAGTCAAGTTTACATACTGAACAGAATAAAACGATTGTATTTTTATGTATTTAAATCTAAGTTTTGTTTAAGTAACAAAAGTATGGAATTATTATGGTTTTGTTTAAAAGTACCTCTCCATCAGGAAACTTGGATGTAGTCTTCGTCTTCTTTTTCTTTTTGGTTTTGTTCCCAATTTTAGTTTTTGCCTTTCTTCGAACCGGCGGTTCGGCTGGCGTTTCGGTACCTACTTCTTCCGTTTTCGCATTATTTTCAGTAGGAGGTGCATCTTCTGCGTCAGCCAACATTTGCTCAAACTCCATGTCCGAATCCCTATCTGATCCTGCACCACTTCCCTCAACTTCTTCATCCTAAAAATTAATTGTAATTTCGAAAATAAGCTGATTGCACGCTAAAAGACAGATTGTAAATATTCGTACTCATTTATAGATATAAATAACGCTTTTCTTATATTATATATTTTCTTTTATTTAAATATATAATTGTGAATGTCTACATTATATGAATATTAATCAATTGTTACTTTTAATTTTTTATTATAAAAATTAAAAAAATAAATCCTATTATATATATATATATATATATATATATATATATATATATATATATATATAAAAGATGTATGCGTTATTTATCCACCCAACACCCAGTTTTCTAATATTAAAATTTTTACATTTATACAATTAATTGTCCGAAATTACGCTTGGTACTAATTTCGATTTTTCGGATAAAGGATAAGTTTTAATGTTATTCCGTTTTATAATCTTTAAATTGAATTATGTTCCCCCTTCAACCGATCAAACTTTTTTGATAGCTTTGTTTTGCAACGTACTCTTTGATAACAAATCGTTTATGTGTCTACTATTGTCAACTATTTTGTATTTTTTCATCATAAGATTCTTTCATAAAGATAAATTTAAAAATCATGAGTCAGCACAGGTTTTACAAACCATTTTTTGTTATATATTTGTGTTTAAGATTCTAAAATATTTAAAATATTTGGCAAAATTTTCAATTACATTAGTGTAATTCTTATTTTACTTTTTTAAGCAGAATTGGAGAGAGAAAAAACAAAATTTACTTTTAATTGACGACGTTAAAAACGTGTTGATAAATACTATATCTTTATCCTTACCGAACTACCTCGCTTTCTCTTTCCTAATTTAATTTTAAGAGTCGGAACTTTCGAGGTTTTCTTGCCCTTTTTATTTCTAGAGCTTCTTGATTTCTTCTTCCGATCACTGTCTTCGTCCTCCTCCTCCTCCTCATCCTCTTGGGCAGCGTTACTTCGATTGGCTCTGGCATTTCGGCTATCATCGTCAATAGACTGGGTCGACTGATCGATTTCGGGCTGCGTGTGAGGATTCAACTCGGAGAAATCTCTCCACTTGGCTGCTACCAACATCATCAATTTTGAGATTGGCACCTGCATTAAATGAAGAAATTAGCTTTAGAAACGGCTCGCGCGACAAAGGTATCGGTTTCTGTACTATCGTAAACGTCGGACCGAGGTCCAAGTTCAAATTCCGTCATATTGAATTCGGGGCCACTTTACAAAAGTGCCCACCTGATTTGTTGGTGCTCGAAATTGAACTCTTTTTAAAAGTATTCCTTACAGTAATAGGATCATTCGGTCCGTATAATAATGAATAAAAAATAAATAAATAAAAATATTAAAAACTTTTAAAGTCTTAAACAGAAAAAGTTTAAGAACCAAGTTAAAAGATATATTTATAAAACTAGATTTTTATTGACAAAGAACCCAGCTAATTTTTAACATTTGAACACACGCGATAAGACCTAGTTTTTTTACACATCCTTCCCATGGCACTTTTTTACAATATGAAAAACGAAAAAATGGTCCCGAGCATTCTTGGAATACGATCGGCTTATTCACGGTCGTACATGATGATGATGATACGGCCAGGCCAACCAGACCGGGCGCGGGGCTCACCTTGGGATTCTCCTTGGCCAGCAGCGGCCTGACGTGCTGCTGGAACAGCTTGTACGTGGTCAAGTTCTGGAAGTCCGCGTCCGTGTACTCGATCGCCACGTCGGTGAGGCCGAAGGTGCTGCACACCTCGTCTATCGTCGGCATCCCGGTCGCGGGCTCCTGCTGGCCCTGCGTCGCCGGCGCGGGCGTCGAGTGGCTCGAGGACTTGCGCGACGAGGACTTGCGGCTCTTGCGGTTGCTCGCGTAATCGCTGTCCTCCCCGGCCAGGTCGGCGTTCTCGCCCCCGCCGCCGCCTCCTCCGCCGCCGCCACCTCCGAAGTCGCTTTCCTGCGCGGTCAATGATATTTAATGTATATGATGGGGTTTTTTTTTCAGTCGACCGATTTCTTTTTTGTTTTGCGCGAAAGTAGTTGTCGAATTGCCCCTGACATTTTAATAATCGTTTTTAAAACAATAAATCGCGTACGGTAAGTTTCGGTAAGTTTTAAAATAGTTCTGCACGTAATCATAAAATTACAAAAAATTATTATTATTGTTCAAGAGCAGATTCGTAATTGTTGCATACTTACATCACCCGAGTCAGACTTTTTCTTTTTCTTTTTTTTCTTGCCCTTTTTGTCCTCGCTTCGAGCTTTCCGCTTCTTTCCTTTCTTTTTCTTCCGCTCCTCGGGCTCGTAATCATCGTCTTCCTCCTTTATCAACAATATTTTTTTGTTAAATATTCCACTGTTATACACTTATATACTCGACTTTCTATTCAAAATTTAAACACTTACTAATCTCTGAGATTCTTCTGCGTCTGATGAGCCTTCAACTTGCTGACCCGCACTAGATACTTGATTTCCAGTCTCTTCAACTTCATCTTCTCCTGGAACGTAAAAGAATTTTTTTTGTAAAAGATTAAGAAAAAAAACTTGCAGTTCGCTTGTTTATTTATGAATGCTATATCTTTTCAATAGTTGTTAACTGAAAGTATAGTCAAAAATTGTTTAATGATCTCGATACATAAAAAAAAAAGGTAGGTAATTCTCGTCCGATTAAAATGTCTGTAAGTCATTAAATTTATAATGATTTATATAAAAAAAGAATTGCATCGTCAATTTATAAATTGAATAAACAAGTAATAAATAAGATTTAATGTAGATGAAAAAAAGAGGAGGAAAAAACTTTATCATATCACGATTCAAAACACTGACAAAACTTGTCTTAAAACCTTTATAACCACGGTCATATAAGCTGTAATTCTTAGATTACGTAAGTTTTTTTTGTAAAATACAGTTCATAATTCTAGACCCAATTGCCTATGCGCCTCTGATCGACTACTGAGGGAATTCGATATTACCAAAACTGATATCGCCTCTACAGATGGGCTCACGCCATTTGTTCTCCGGAAGATCGAAACATCGCCTTATTACTGTTTATTCGAATGACTCGGCTGGTATTTTTCGCCAATAACACATTGTATGTACGAGTGTTGTGCGGCAATGGCGCGAGCGTTTAGGTACCCCATTCGATTATAAGAAAACGATAAACGTGTAATATCTGTAACGATGTATAACTTTCCTCGTGCATAATTGGCCAGGTGCGTTCTAGCGACATAAAATAATGCGTGAACTAACTCATTAGGCGCATAATCCGACACTGCAAAAAGCACGCAGAGAAAATAAGAACATTTTTAACTGTATTTAATTTAATGTTGTCGAGGCGTAGCTGAGCATGATTCGAAATTTATGGATATATGCAAAAATTAATTAATAAAAATAAATTAATTCAATTTGCTAAATTATTACTTTTTTCTTCAAAATACTAATTTGTTGTAGAACATTAGCCGATAAGTCTTTTAAGCTTCTTAATATATTCTTTGAGTTCGTTTTAATATTGTACTCTCTCTTCTTGTAAAATGGCATAAATTTATTTGCACTGTTTATTTTCCCAATGTACAAAGGAGAAATGTTCTTAATAAAAAATGAATCGTATAGCCATCTTTTAAAATCTAAAAATTGTAATATATTTTCAATTTTCGATACATTTGCAAACAATAATGGGAAAAAATAAAAATATTTAACTAGTTTCATTTGAAATAATTTAGCATTCAACCTAATTAAAAAAAAAAAAAAAAAAAAAAAAAAACAAAAAAACAAAGTTGCAATGTTTCAAAGGAGTACCGCGTAGTGCGCACGTTTTTAACGCAGCATATAATCGCAATTACAATTAAATTAATGACTTGCTACTTTTAACTCTTCTTTTAAAATTTTCTTACACATTTCCGTCACGTCAGAAGGATTTGGCTCGTGCTTCGATCGTACAATAATCTTTTATGTGCGTTGTAAAAAGTGCAAGCACACACGCGCGCGCGCACGTAGTTACATGGAGAGGGGATGCATATTAGCTCTAAAAATCAATTGAATTCTAAATTAACGATGGTAATCCGGGTTTGGTGCAGTTACCACAGAATGTAACTATAAGAACTTGGTCGCTTTGAACTGATTACAAAAGTAATGTGGAATATATGTGATGCCGATAATGCCGGCGAAATATTGATATACGAGTTCGGCAACCTACAGCGATGAGCTGCATCCCGTTTACATGCACACACTACCACACCGATCAAGAATGACAAATATTTACAACTAGCTCAGCGTATTTCATTATACCGACATAGGTCTAGTCGACAAAGTTCAAAAATAACTATAAATGCGAGTGTTCTCTCTCTCTCTCTCTCTCATCTCTCTCTCTCTCTTTCTCTCTCGATCCCTTTGAGCCGTCCCTCCAACTTTTCATAATATATATTTCATCATCATTCCGAGAGCTTCGGGAAAAATTTCGCGCGCACCAGCGAGTGAGCAAGCCCTCTCCGCGCCCTCCGACCTTACATATACACTTACATACATACATACATACATACATACATACATACATACATACATACATACTCACGAGACCGCTAAGCAAATGAGAGAATATCGATTTCCCGCACACCGGGTTGCAGTATCTCCCCGAGCGAGCGAGAGCATCGTGCAGACACCGCGCGGGCGGGCGGAAAGAGAAGAGAAAGAAAATCTCTCAAGCGTGCCCGGGTTATGCGCGCTATTCGGCAACCATTACTATTATATATATATATATATATATATATATATATATATATATATATATATATATATATATAAATTCGTTCCAAGGTATCAAGAAATACACGGTGTAGAAAAGCAGGCTATTAAATATTAAATATTAAATATAGATATATTTATGATATATAGAGCGAAATCTCGCCGTATCCATACGATAAGCGAAACTTAGAGACAACAGTGCAACGCGCGCGCGCGAGCGTGTATGTTTGTGTGTGGGATGTATATGTGTGTGTATATATATATATATATATATATATATATATATATATATATATATATATATATATATATATAAATTGTGGGTCCGAGGAACTGGAAAAAAGGACCATGTAAAACCGTTATAAGTTTATATATATATATATAGACAGCGCCAGGGCGCTTTGACTTTCGGCGTCGTTCTTTCGAGGGGGGCGAGAAATGGAGGGGGGAGAAACAGAGAGCTTTCGTGGTACTGGAGCGATGAGGTGAGGCAGGGGAGAGGGGGCTGTACGCGAGAGTACATTATATGCTGCGCGCACAGCGTATATATAATGACTATACTGGCCGGGGAAAAATGGGCGCTTCGATTTGCGAGACTTGATAAAGTCCCATCACAAGGATTTCGAAAACTAATTCGTTTTCTTTCTAATATTATATATAATCATGGAAAATTCTTCTGACGCACGCCGTAAACATTGCTCTGGCATCCTCGCCTCATATACAATAGTATAAATATAGTAGTCTGTATACCGCGAAAAAATTGTGATTATTCACAATAGAGGATTGATGGATAGCGAACTATCTGTAGAAGACTTTTAATATATAATTTTCGTAAAATTAGGATGTTAATGAATTAATTTTGAATCGAGTAGATTTTTGATTTGATACTTGTATAATAAATGAAATAGAAATTATTATTGTCAAGGCTCTGCTATATTTAAATAAAACATATTTTATGATTGTATGAGCAATTATATTCGTGTATATATATGAAAATAAATTGTTCTTTCTAGTCGCTTAATTTCTTTCTCCATTTAAATTAACTGAATACCCGATTTGAAGGATCGAAGCTTAATGATTTTTGACGAATGATCCTACGTAACATTGAAATATTTTAAATTATTTTAAATTAATATTTAGATATTTAAAAATGCATTTAAAATAAATTTTTCTAGAGTTTGGTTGAATTTAAGACTGAGGAGCTCGGTTTTTTCGCTTGGTACGGTTTCGTCGTTATTTAACGGGGACTACCGTTCCTCATCTAGGAATTGCGGATACGTTGGTAGTTTTAAAAGAAATAAAGAATTAGAAGTAAGGAAAGAAATAAAATAATTTTTTGTCATGTTCAAAAAAAAAATATTTAATACTAATTTATATAACAAAGTTTAGTCTTCAAGTGAATTATTATAAAACAAAAACTCTGAATGAAAAGATAGTATATCAGAAGTATCTTAAGTCGTCGCCAAGTATAAAATTTAAGTTAAAAAAATGTCAGCATTTTATCCTTTATCTCGGTATTTTTATTGTACACACACGCACGCGCGCTCGTATTATATATATATATATATATATATATATATACATACATACACAGATTATTGAAAGCTCAACTTTTATTTTTTATTTATGAATTGTTAGTTTATTTGGTTTAAAAAACACTTTAGTCCATCCAAATCTTAAAATCAAAAACCACAAAAAGCAAAATTTTTATAAAATTATACATTTTTAACATTATTAAAATATATTCGTGCCAGATTTCATGAAAGAATTTAAAAGCAACAAAATTGTTTTTCCAACTCGACGTATATATATATATATATATATATATATATATACATATATATTAACAATGTTAATAAAATAAATAGTACATTTTCAATTGCAATTGAAATCTGATATTTTTATGTAATGAAATATTTTCAAATTAACAGTTTAGAAAAAGTGAAAATTAATTTGCTAATAACGATCAATAGTATAATAGTATAATAATATACTATAAGAGAATATGGGATTTTAGCATGGAACCAGCTTATTTATTTATTTATTACACTTCTGGCTTTTCTTGTAAAAATAAGCTCAATAAGTTTTTTCTTTGTCATAATACTGATCGATATATTTTCTGTTTCTTTAATGTTGATACATACGAATATTATAGTTAGAATATAATAGTCAAGAATTTACAGAATTTATTATTCTTTTTCGTAAAATATTTTGCGTTCGGATGATTAAAAATTTCTTTAACTAACGATTAAATATTTCGATATAAATTAATAATAATAATAATAATAATAATAATAATAATAATAATAATAATAATAATAATAATAATAATAATAATAATAATAATAATAATAATAATAATAATAACAATGATAATAATAATAATAATAATAATAATCATAATAATAATAGAAATATTCACAGTCAGATATAAATATATTTTTATATTTGTTTATACTTAAGTTTCTTTAGTCACGCAAGATAAGAGAAAGTTTAAAATTACTGCAGAAATAAATTTAGAAAACCGGTTTATGGTTTTAAATATAATGAATAAAAATGCTACATTGTATATAAAGTATTTGATTTGTTTACAATTACGAATACTTGTTAGAAACATCTACAATTTTCTTATCCGTCTTGACAAAGTTAACATTTTTTTCCTTTTACAAAAATAATTAGTTACATTGGTTATATAAACGATTCAGTTCTAAAATGTACTTGAAATACTGCAGAATACTTCAAAACTTGCGTCATGAAATCAAATACTTCTCTTAAAATGATATTAATACTGCCGCGCAGTATAAATTCATTTGATTTGATTTAGTGAACTAATTTCGCCATATCCTTGCTAATTATTTACATTCCAATTTGAAGTATAATCGATATTTCCATTAAAACCAAAAACAATTCGTTAAATTTAACCTAGCATATCAATTTATTTCAGGTATTAGTTCAGAGATAAAGATATTAATTTCTACAATTAAAATAACTCGAAAAAAATTGTGATTCCAATCTATTTATCAATAAAAAGTGTGAGCTCTGAATTCTGAAATAATACTATCATTAAAAAATATTGTATAGTGAATACAGGTCTGCCCAATAATTTTTGAACAATTGTCAATTATACAGGAAATGTCCAAATACTCTTGATAAAAAAGATAATGCAATATCCTGCATTATTCGATACTACAATCGAAGGAACAGAGAACATTACTTGTGTCGACAAAATCTGCCCTTACTAACTTTTCTCCCTAAAATCAATCCAAAATAGGTAAAGATTCTTTCGACCCATTAGACAACTTCATTTCTTCAACATTGCACTCATTGATTCTGATATTAGTTGTATGAATAAATATTCGTACCTCAAACTCGTTATGCTATATATAAACGGTCATTACAAGGTCCGCCATTTTGTTTTTTTTGTAATGGCCACCCGTCCATGTATAAAAACGATACTCGTCGGGAACCAAGTCGCATAGCACATTCAAGTTAGTTTCAATTTGTTTACAGAGAGGGCACACTAATATTTTCTTTGAAAACGAGTATATTTCAGTATATTTATCTTTTATGCATTGCAGAAAACTGTTGCGATTGTAATATCTCAAAACGTGAACGAAAGATAAGATCAATGATAAATTCACCTTTGATTGCACTAAGATAAAAATTGTCGACGATCTATACTCGATGTTTGAATTACAATTTTACGTAGAACTTTATAAGATACTTTGTAATATGTGTGTGTGTGTGTGCGCGCGCGCGTGCGTGCGTGTGTACACTCTGTAAATTTTTATTTTCGCGCATTGCATAAAGCTCATTTTAATCAGTTTGAAAATTCTGTTATGAATATAGCTGTGAACAATTTGTTCAACGCATTCGAAATAAAATATGAAATAATAAAATTTTTTAAATTATTCTTTAGAAAACTCAGTGCCTGCATTTAAATTACTGAAAGAATTAATGTTTTTGTAGAAGAACAATAATGTATTTTGGATTATATTGCACGAAATTCGTGGGTTCACGAAATTCGCTGGATTAGACATATATGATTTCAAGATTAAATTAACAGTAAAAATTCTATGTTAAATAGTATTATCTACTATTTCAATCATTAGTATCGGTCAGCCATTTTCGCTCTCTGGAAAGTCTGGTGAAAAATTGATTTTTACGGTACATTTGTATTTTAGATATTTTTTTAAATCTTGGATAAAAATATTTATCTGCTGTAAAATGCTACTAGCACGTTCAGATTCATCCATCACAGCAATGCCTCCATGTAACCGTGCAATTATTATTAGTATTATTGTTATTATTATTTTTACGAATGAATCCAAACACCTACCGTTTCTTCATTTCCTTCGATATTTCAACATTTACATCGGCCATTGTATTTCAACGACTACAAAATTAGGTCATAAAAATATAATATTATATTTGACTACCAATTCGAAATATCGGACTGTAAAAAGAGCACGTATACTTTTATATTTATATTCTCGCTACTAGTTTTCGATCCGAGAGGAAAGAAAAATACAAAGCAGCATTGTGGTGAGAAAATAAACAAATGTGTGTGTGTGTGTGTGTGTGTGTGTGTGTGTGTGTGTGTGTGTGTGTGTGTGTGTGTGTGTGTGTGTGTTGTGTGTGTCGTGTGTGTGTGTCGTGTGTGTCGTGTGTGTCGTGTGTGTCGTGTGTGTCGTGTTGCATTTTTAATGGTCGTTTACAGGTGAACCAGGTAAACCGCCACCCAGTACAAGACAAGCGCGCTCTCTATCCCTTCACTGGCACCCAAATACGATAATCGATACAGCCAATTAAAAGAAAACCTTGTACGTTCTTAATATTTTTCCAAATAAAATAACAGAATAGTCGCAGCAGGAACAACAGCAACAACAACAACAGCGACAACAAAAAGGAAAAATACCGGGTCCAACCCGTCAAACTTGTACGAGTGCACGACCAAGGAGCTGTATAAATTCAAAAAAGGAGTTAAACAAAAAATCAATGCCGTCTTGTACAAAAAAAACAAGCGTACGCTCGTGTGCCACGAGAGTAGGTACCCCCTCATTCTCTCCCCCTCTCTCTTTCTCTCTCTGAAGTACACCAGTACGCACACCTGTATACACGCCGCGATGTAAAATGCAACGAAAGGAGACTCTCTCGTACCAAGAACACGGCCCCCTTGCTTGATATATATATATATATATATATATATATATATATATATATATATATATATATATATATATGCATACAAGCGCAGATGTTGAAATTGCCATCAAGTACAACACACGTTCATAAGGTATAGAGAGGGGCCAGGGGACGATGCGCAACCACATATAGAAAAATTCATACATATATAATATGCATGTGCAAAATAACATTTTTCTTCTCTCTCTCTCTCTCTCTCTCTCTCTCTCTCTTCTTTCCCCCTTCGCGCGCAAGCACCAATGCGCTCGCGTATATAATCTATGTACATATGTGCAGGCACACAAATACAGGCACACATCATGGCAATCGGTTCACACGCTCGTCCGCACGCGCGCACCAAGAGCGAGAAGGTCGCGTGCATACGATGTGCACCAACATGGCATCAATACACCAATAACACGCATATTGCACCCCTGATGGGACCCTGTTGGCTGGTATACGATTTCGGCGTGCTGTGTGCGTAGTGCGTGTGGCGCGCGCGCGCGCATTTCATTCAACGTATACACGCTCAAACTGACTCGACCTTTCGACACGGTAATATGCATTGGTGTGTGTATGCGTGCGCGCGCGCGCGCGCGCGCGCGCGTGTGTGTGTGTGTGTGAGCGCTTTCATATCTCTGTGCGTATTTCGATTTGGACGCACATAGAGTTGTATCAGGTTGTGTATGGCAGCCATTTTCTTCGAAAGGGCCGCACCGCCTGCTGTGTATGTGTTTCTTTTTGTCATATATATATATATATATATATATATATATATATATATATATATATATATATAGGTCCTGCTAGTGGCAGATGCTTAGCTCCTCCGCCCCTCGTTCACACTTCACCCATTTTTCCATACTCTCACATATACCAGAATATAGATAAAATATAAGCGATCACAAAAATAATGAATGAACAATACTGGCAGACTATAAATAACCATCGTATATATAAACTTTCGCGAGTGACATTATTATTTCTGCATTGTAAAAGTCCCTTGGTCGTGACTTTTTCCAAGAAATCTCTCGATCATGAAAACTGGCCTTTTAGCTAAGGAAAGTCCCCAAACGCGCGATTTCTTGTTTTTGGAGAACCACGTGAGAATGCAATTCCTAACATACTTTTGATGTGACAAATTTTTGAAACCAATACAAAATTTGATCCTTCACTTGAATGAAAATGATAATCAAGTTCCAATTTTTTTTATTATTTTTTGTGTATATTTTTCATGATTTCTTAGAATTCTGATCACATACACTCCAGTGACTACATGCACGGTAGATTGTGGTATATCACATTGCTGCTATCGCACGTGAACTAACTACAATAATAAAATAACAATAAATAACAACATTGAGAGACAACCAAGACAGAAAAATCAGGTTTGCTCTCTCAATGTAAAGACAAAGAACTTAAAAGAGGGAGAGAAGAGAGTATATTCTACGCGAGAGACAAGTGCCAAGGTGAAGCGGCAAAAGAGAGTAAAAGGTCCGGAGAGAGATAGAGTGAGACAAATGCAGGGGGGACAGGGGGACTCCTTTACACGGCCACAACGAGAATGGGTCATGGTATAGAGACGGAGAACGCGCAAGAAACATTACTCCCGTAAACTGTTGTCGGCAGTTCTGAGGCTAAATATGCACGTTTCCCGCCTCCAGGAGGCACGATTTTCCAAATTGGAGAGCGAAAGAGAGGCAAGGGTCATAAATTATACAGGCCGAAA